>DWLS01002639.1:0-17641 GCA_018246255.1 Pachliopta kotzebuea | reverse complement strand
CCCCCCCCCCCCCCGCTCCTCCGGACATTGTGCGTTTATTTCCATAACAAACGCGAGGCGCCCGGTGGCAACGGTTCCAGCCCCACCGAGCACCAGGACGCATCCCATCATCAAAGGTTCCCGCTTCGATATTCTACTAAACAGTAAATTTACTAGGGTATTAACACTTAAAACCATTTATCAATTTGTATGCAGTTAGTATAACACCAACTAATATCACGTGTATATCAAATCGCTTATTTCTCTATGGTTTGAATCATGGTCAATTCGTGCAAACGAAAGAAAATAGAGATACGAGATGTGGTGCTGGAGAAGAATGCTGCATAATTAATCGATTCTCAAGTAACTTAGGATTAAAATCAGTCTATCCACAATCTACTAACGGCGTAACCTTGTCAATTTTGGCAATATTGCCAAATAACAAGCAGAAAATTTGGAGAAACTGATTTTAGTAGGATAGATCGTCGGCAAAAGATCACGAGGTCGCATTCCTGCCAACTGGACCGATCAGATACAAGACGAATTAGGCATTTAATATACAAATTAATGTTTGTACATTACTATTTGGCGGTAGAAAAGCTGCGGCGGTACCTGGACGGTCTCCGGCAAGAGACTTACCACCAGTATATTGTTATGATCATTAATTTCCAGCGGCAGTCCACCGCTGCACATTGATACTATCTATATAGCCACGTAACCTATTTCTACTGCCAAATAGTAATGTACAAACATTAATTTATGTATTGAAGGGTATTATTGTGAAATTACTGGGGTAATAAGACTTAATATACGCCCCAAGACGAACAGGGCAATGTGATGATTTATATAACATCTTAACCAGGGCCTTGTTTCAAGTGTATCACTTACCATCGGGAGAAGTGTCTAGTCTCATCGTCGAATATAAATAAAAAATCCCGTACAGAATATAGTGTGTATTGAATGGTGCTGTAAACTAGTGAAATTACTGGGGTAACGGGACTTAACGTTGACGAAATGGACTGACTAGATAAAAACGTAATAGATTCATCATCAGTACATAAATACAAGAAAGCGGCCATCAAAGAGGAGTGGTGTTGTGAAACCATCAACTCCTGAACTGATGACCACACTCAGTCAAGAGTGATACCAACAAAGAAGACTTGCCTATATATTGTAATAAAAACATTACTGTTTCAACTTTTAACAAAAGACAGATTATTTAGGTCAGAACACTTAGATATCTTCAGTCTTATTATCTTCCTTAGTGTTTGGTTAAGTAAATAAAAAAAAAATATACGTTTTTTACTATTAATCTGTTGCTGTGTATACTATCTTAACCAGCGCCGCTTGTTATGAGTAAATGTACCACTTACCATCAAGTGAAGTGCTTAGTCTCATCGTGAAATATAAATAAAACAGCTTGTAAAGAATATAGTTTGTATTAAAGGTTGCTGTATGTTATTGAAATTACTGTGGTAATGATACTTGCGCAATATTGTGTTGTGTGTACCATTTTACCCGGCGTTGCAGGAAATTTTTATTTATATATTCTTTATGTATACTTATACGTATATATATAAAACGATACTATTTAATAAAAGTAACATTGTGTCACAAAGGCAAGCTTAACACTAAAAACAGTTCTCTTAAAGCGTAACAAAATAGGAAAGATATACTATTTTAATTAATTGTGTAGGTGTACCTATGGAACTGTAACATATGGAACTAGAGGTGAGGATAATAGTCTTTAACTCTCTTCTTAAAGATAGGTAAAGAGGGACATGAGAGCATTCCAGAGTTTCACTGTTTTTACCGCAAAAGAATAACTGTACCGTTTGGAAGAATGCGTTGGTATTTTAAGGAGTAAAGAAAGAGAAGAAGGTATTCAAAGCGCTCAGATATGAAGGAGGTTATGTGCAAGTGTGGAATAAAGAATTATTTGTGTGTTATATACTCTGTTACTTTAGTGTAGGAGAGTTGTGGCGGGAGAGCCGCAGTTCGCGGTGCTCGTAGTGCGGTGCGCAGACGGGCGCGTCGCGCCGTCAGTGCGCATGCGTCCGCCCGCCGCGCATGCGCACAACGCACGACCATCTAACCCGCAACGCCCGCACAACGACAGCTCCTCAGTAAGTATTCACACACATTTTCAATTATACTCAATTTCAAATACATATATGTAGGATGAGAAAAATCAATAATACCAATACACTTCTTTTTTTATACTTTAATCATCTCAATATATCACCCGCACTCCTTGACGTCCGTCCGTCATCCCCCGTAACGTTCCGTTCCCTACATATATTATAGTTTAAAATTTAACACTACTAACACTACATTTACCAGATTAATTAAAACAACCAGTCCTGCAAGTTAATTTAAAAATTATTTCCAAATTAAATGTTTTCTTTCTGTAATGATATCTCGACTTGTAGCTTTAACTAATAGTATACTATGAACTTTATATATATTCATAACAAATATATCATGTTTTGATTGAATTAGGTATAGTTTAACAGCTAGTAAATCTAATGTTAATAAGCGAAATTGTTTTTCCAAAACCGTCATCATTAGTTTTAATGTTTCAATATTATAATACGTATTTCCAAAATTAGGGAAATTCTGTCATTTAAAGAAACAATGTGAAGGTTTTTAAAAAATAGCTAATATAGTTCACTGCATTTTTTTTTGATTTTGGTGGCATTGGATAAAAATCACAAAGTCCAGGGGAGTCATTAAAAAATTCTTATAAGTGGAACATGAGACCAAGAAGTTTGTGAAACACTGCTTTAATATGTGATTTTTATTTGAGTTTTGATCTTTACGTACTTTATCGAAGGGAGATTTTCCTTAGTCCTAAATATATAAACTTTTTAATATTTTTTGTGGTAATATACATACTGTTATTATAACAAAAAAATAATTTAATTTTTCTTTTATTAATAGTAATTTTTATCACCATTTTTTGTTTTTATATAATGATTGATTTTTTAGACACTTACCTTTCGTATTAATAGATCACGATCTATTGATCATGAGAACTCATGATTCTTTTATTCAATAAATATGACTGATGTTTCATTACACATACACATATATGTATGTATTTTTATGTTCTAATAAATGTCTTATTGTTGACATTAAAAGAATCATATATATATATATATATAATGATACTATCCTGACAGAGTCGATTGTAGCGTTTTCTACCTCTTAAAGGTATTATTTCAATCTCCAGGGAGCGAAAGGAGAGTTACTCTTAAGACACACTTAATAAGAAACATTTTAAAAATCGCACTGTTTTAAAGGAAAAATATTTATTACCAACATATTTTAATTTTTTTAGATATACTCTCGTTATTATTAAATAAATTAAAGGAGAATATAACCTCCTTTTACATGATTAAAAGAATCACCCGAACATCGTAAACACATCGTTTTCTTTTAAATGCTCTATTATTTTTAAGATCATTAAATGTGTAAAAATATCATACTAAGAATCACTAAAATTAAGTAAATTAGCGTATAGATTGAAAGTATTCATTCGCACGCTACAAAATAACTTTTTTTTAACCACAGATCCAAAAATAGAGCTAGTTATATGTAAATCTAAGTGCATCTATGTATATAATCTAAATCAATCGATTTAGATTCATTTATTTATAGTTTAAAATGTTTATATCATTAGCGGTTCTTTTCTTACTTCCAATAGTTCCTAAATTTCCGGTTCCTTCTATACTAAAAGTATTCGCTAAATTTCAAGAGATGTTATTGTATAACGAGGATAATGATGGTGAAGTATGCTCGCTGGTGAAAGCTGGGGATATTCAAAAGACCCTGCAAATGTTCAAAAATTCTTTTATAGTAAGCAAGTCTATCCACTGAGCAACGAGATATACAATACCGAAAGTATTTTCGAGATATACAATAACGAATATACAATACCGAAAGTATTTTTTTAAAGTTTAAAGTAGTGTGCACTAACAACTCGTCGGTTTTTAGAATAAAACTGATACAAAATATATTACAGTTTCATATATACAATATAGGTTAATATGCCTTGGGCCCCGTGGTCTTCGTATCCAGCATGAGATGATCTGATACGTCACAAAACAGGTCATCATCAGGGAAGATATATATATACAAACATAAACCATTAGTGATATGCTACAACTTAACTGTAATGATATCTGGAGTTTAAATGCGATATTAAAGTATACCTTAGAGTGATCCAGTGAACTAGCGGATCAAACATCCACATTCGTTAAAGACCTGATGTCTTCCAAATGTGGATGATATTAAAAAATCAGCAAACGAAAAGGAAAATAAGGTATACCTTATTTGTAACACATTGACTGTAGTTAAAGTGTCATCCGGCACGAAGGGCCTTGTTTTAGGTATGAGGTGACGGGGTATTAAATCTCCTAATTAGGTTTTATTTTATTATTCTATACGATCAGACGAGCAAGTTGTTTACCTGATTGTAAGTAATACGCCTGGCTATAACGCGATGCTGATTAAGATGATACTCAGCAGCACATTGCATTCTTTTTAAACATATTTTAAGAGTCATTACCTCAGTAATTTCACTAGCATACCCCTTCAATACACATAGTAACGTTTGCATATTACAATTTAGCTGCGGTGGTACCTAGATGGTCTATAGCAACAGAGACCTACCACCAGTACACTACACTATACTACTTTCAGAACTAGTATCACCATAAATCTGAATAAAATCTAGGCTTCTTCGCTCCGTAGACGTGAAAGTATTCCGATATATAGGCCAGTAATGACGAACCTATGACCCGTGTGTCGGAAACTGACACACCCAAGCTTTTTAACTGACCCACACTATGATTTTTATAAAAAAAAAATATGTCAAAGAAGAGAATAAATATTAAAAAATATCCAATTTTTAAAACAATATATCCAACTGGACATTGGTCAGCTGATTTTGCCTTTGTATCGTACATTAGTTGCAACAAATTTCCCATTAATAACTTTGTAAATAACATTCATATTCATATATAAATTATATATTCAGCTATTAATTATTACTGAACATTTACATAAATTATTGTATGAGATTTTCTTTATTAATTTTTCAATCAAATACTTTTTTTATTAATATGTTTCTACTTTTCCCCTGACTCTCTATATCAGGGTACGTATTTGCCTCAATTTCTAGCTACATATTATTGTTTAATTCTATTTCTAGATTTATTTACATTTTACTTTTCTTCTGTCTACGCTGATATTGTATATTCAATTTAGAATATAATTAATCTACTTATTAGCTATTTATTTTTACTACAGATTTTATTATTTATTCTTATACAATTTTTCAAAAATCTATTATAACTAACTAACTCTTATTGCTAACTAACTTACTAATATTTCTATTTGTAATTTTTTCACTTATGTCTATTTCTTACTCATACCTTTTCATTCAAGTCTAGACTTTTCAAAACCGTAATCAAAAACTTATTTTTTGTTTACGTTTCCTCGCAAACTTGGTCAAAGAATTGTACTATATCTTTTTTTTTCAACTATTTCTTACTACTTTCTTTCTAATTTACATTTTCTTTCTATTTTTCATCTTGTGCATGTGTTATTTTTGTTCTTCTATTACTTTTATATTCCTTCTTATTTTCTTTACTTCTGTCACCCTTTTTTCCACTTGATTGCCTCTCCGATAATCGCTCTGCAGTATTTCGAGAATACGCAGCGACTTTCGTTCACTCTCATCTTAGTTACCCATGAGTTAGGTCTAAAGGAATAATTATCAAAATTTGACCCACTAACCAGGTCTGCTGTCGCTGGTATAGGCGGACATAGATATTACCTAGATTTAGGGAGCAAGCGATGTACTTTGAGCTAGGCACCGCCGGCGGCTGTTAATCAAACAAATTCGTTTTGCGCAAATGTTTTGCCTATTGTTATCGTTATATTGTTATCGCCGCCATCTTCGCCCTGTAAATACGCCTTCTATTAGGATGAATGGCTGATATTTTTAAAAAACATAGATTATTTTCATAATAAGCTTAGAGAAACGTAGTAATCGACGAGCGGGCGCTATTTTAAATTTCCAGTAAGTAAATTGAGTGAATTGAATTCGTTTCAGCGGTGGAGGTAACTCAGAGCTTTAAGAGAAATGTAGCAATAAACATACTTTATCATCAGTCGATAGACGTCCTCCAACAGCAGGGGGCTTGAGCAGTCTCCTATCAGGCTGGCCTAATGCCCCCCACAGCCTCATTTGTTTATTAGTAGGCTACACGACGAGCAGGTGAGATTGGTTTGAATCCTGTGAATTGTTGTGGGGAACCTTACACCCCTCAACATACAATGAATTGAAATCGATATAGAAACAATTTTTCGTTAGTAACATCTAGAAGAAAAACTTGAACTTTTAGTAATTTTTATGCCAGATGGAATTACTATTGAACAGTTAATTTTTGATCAGCGTGCAGTAGTTTTGAACTTCTGTAATCAGTAATTAAATAAATAGAAACAGCTAGTAATGCAATATTTCCCAACAATCTTGGTCCATGTCCCACATTTAAGTAGAATATTTTTCTGTGTCTCCCTCGGACCTTATGATTTTAATCAATGCCACCAAAAACAAAAAAGAGAAAGTGTAAATAAATATATTAGCAATTTTTTTTTAAATTTTGCTTGCTCCCTTAATGACACAATTGCCTCCTTATGATGCCTATGCCCTTCGTTTGGGAGCACTGGGTTAGGGTGTTAACTATTTAGGCTAATATAAAATAGTGATACGCTAGTAAGTCGTGCTAGCTTAGCGGTTTGAACGCCCATCTTCCACTCCGAAATTACCGGGTTCGAAACCAGCCTACACCAATGAATTGTAAAACTTATGTGCAGTTAGTATAACATCAATTAATATCACGTAATCTGACGGTGAAAAAGAACATCGTGAGGAAACCTACATATCTTTGTGATGACCATTCATTGGACTGCTATGCAAAATGGAGAAGGTAATGGCAACACCACTACATTATAACTGACAAGAAGGTCAACGTGTGTTTAATTACACATGTCCACGACCCTCAGTCATGAGGAAATACGACTTAGAAGAAGAATCTAGATTTATCTAGACATGCTATCTCTTCCAATGTCGTTGACGGATACAAATGAAAGATCGTAGTAAATTTCTTCGTTCTTCGATCATGACAATTGTTACTTATCAAACATAAAACACTTGTTATTAAGTATCGCGTATAATTGCTACATACGGACTAAATAACAATAAATATTATAAACAATAGAAAGAAAATTTAAATTATTAAAGTACATGTTTGTTTAATGGCCATTATTCAATTAATGAAAGAGTCGTTAACACGGTGGCGATAGAAGAAAGAGAGACAGAATATATTAAATAACTATGACGATACTCGTGCGCAGTTAGCAATAAATAGCAATATTTACTGTTACCTACAATGGAGTAATATTCGACCTTCACTAGGTTTTAAGTCAAAGCGTCAATAATACTCCTACTCTCATGCTGACTGTTGGTAGACAAGTTTTTATTTATCTCTGTTCCTGTAGACTACTGTGCGAACATTACTGTGTTCCAATTTGAAGGCTGCTGTATTTAGTGACATCACTAACTAGTCCTGGGCTATCAAGAATAGGAATAAGGTAAGCACTACCCTAGTTCGCGGGCCTGTAATCTTAGCTTCCACATAGAACCAGGGTACTTGATTTTCCCTGCGACTAAAGAAATGATATCACAATGATTACTGAATGTAACCTAATGTCTCAAAGCTTACCTTCAACCAAAGCTCATAGGTCACCGGAAATAAAATAGGATCCGACACTTTAGCCCCTGTGCCGTAGAAGCAGTTAAGCTATATATATATTATTGAAGCTGTTGAAATCTAAGCAACGAGCTAGATGCTGGAACCGGTTGTAGTGCTGCTAAGTAAATATGAAAGTTAAAAAGAAACGCAAAATCATCGCCCGCGTCTTATTACCACTTCAATGTCAGAATGCCAATAGAGTTGATGAACTGGCAACACTTATAATATTTTGCTGGTGGTAGATCATCATTGACAATGATCGCTGAAGTTGGTAACATCGCGTTAATCGACTCGGTAACATTACTATACTGTGTTCTTGGTTTAAGTGTGCTGTAATTACTGAAGTAACAAGTGGTGCAGTGGATATCATCTTAACTAGCACCACACTGTTATAAGTAGCTTTACTAGTAATAAGTTTCTATTACCCCAGATCGTCTAGGTTGACTGTAATGTGCAGATATTACTGTGTTCCGATTTGGAGGGTGTTTTAATGAAATTACTGGAGTAACGAGGCTTCTCTTATCGCAATATGGTACTGCACACCATCTTAACCAGCGTTGTTATAGACAAGCGTATCACTTACCATCATCCATTCGTCGACTTGTGATGTTAGTTGTCTCGTTACTCCAGTAATCGCATTATCATAAAGCACCCTTCAGTACACACAGTAATGTTTGCACAGTATGGTTTTATGGCTGCAGTATGAGCTGCGGTAACCAGAAAGTTTCCGGCAACAGAGATCAATCACCAGTTTAAATCCTTTCTCGTCTTTTTATTAAGATGTTTATGATGACATATTGTAAGTATCTACTACTATCTATTACCCAGGCGTTATATTACATTTTCTGTTTTTAAACAAATCGGTTTTGGGTCCCTGGGGAGAGTAACACCGATTTGCAATCGGTGTGCCGGAGACGAGCGGCCGGCGACTGATGATAACCCCACGCCGGCTGCACGGCGGCGGGTCGTTGGCCCGGCGGTGGGCAGTGGGCTGTCGGCACACACTTCTCACCCACTTACCCGTCTCTACGTATCATCGACCACTAGCCGACATAAATCATCTGTAATCATGATTTTTTACCACAACCGAAAAGAGTAAACATATGAGATTTGAAGTTCAATATAAATCTACAGCATCCGGACCTTTCATGTGGCGAAACATATAATTTAGTTTAATTTTTCCATACTAATAGGCTAATAAAAAAACAAATCGAACTTCAAATTTTAATTATTATTTGTATGAGTTTGCAATAGTACAATTTGGAAAAAAAAACTACGTTAAATAGGGCCAGGGATCACTGGCGCCGCAATTCTTTATCTCATAGATCCAATAGTTTGTTGTACGGCTTGTGAATGTTAGGTTCAATCGTCGTTTATATGTTGTAAAAAGAGAAGAGCTTGATCTATGAAAATCAAAAACATGATAACTTTGAGTTAAGAGATTAGTTAGATCTATAAATAAGAGAGGAGAGAATATACATATGCATTATATATTCATTGAGTGGATATTAGACTAAAATGGATTTTATGTTAAACAAACTTAATTTAATTAAAGGTAATTAAGTTGCTACTTAATTGTAAGATAGAAAGGTTTATTAATGTAAAGAAAATATTTACATTGTAAGTCATTACCCGCAAATAGATTAGTCAATGACTGGTCACCAGCCACCGCGAACGGTACACACATGAACAGCTGCCGCACGCCAACATGTAGGTACAGGTTTTTTCATAGTAACGATGAATAATCACTACAATCGCTTTCTCTTAATACTACGATAGTGTAGCATTCAAACCAATGATATTCATATACAATAAGCTAGGCACTTGACCTCAATTTTACGATGGGAGAAATACTTGTTGTGTGAGTATATTATTGTCCATCTCTAGCAACACCTAGGGACTTATTGCGAATGTAACTGAGATTACGGTAAAAATGCGATGAATTTAGACTAAGAGATACACGAAAGAGGAACAAGAATAACAAAAGAAAAAAGAGAGGAAGTTAATGTGAAGAATGAAAGCGGAATAGTAGGAAAAGATGAAAGAAAACAGTAGAAAGAATAATAGAATATCAGGGCCCTTACACACATTACGAAAGGAAACGCTTTACAAAAGAAAAGAAAAGAGAAACTGAGCAGGCGTAATTTCATAGTGTGTATCATCTTAGTTATAAACCAACGATGGTTAGAAAATAACTTAAAATCATCAGGATCTTCATAGAAAAGATGTTCTATAAGTAAATTATATAAGACTGAACATTGTCAAAGTCATCCAAAAAGCATTGGAGAAGAGTATGCTCGGAGAATCAGAAAAGGAGATCTGAAGAAATAAGGTCACCGATACATCCCCCGAATTGATAGACTTAAATTGCAATGGGCACATTGCTCGGAGGATTGACGGCTGAAGAAGCAGTAAGGTCCTAGAGTGGCGGTTGCGTATCGGTAAACGAATTGCTAGAAGATCAACAAGGCACCGATGATTTGATGAAAATCGTGGGAATCTACTGGAAGTAGATGGCACAGGACCAATAAAAGTGGAGGAGGAAATTTTTGGGGAAAGCGTATGTCTAGCAGTGATCGTTTATAAGCTGATGATGAAACAGGTAGATAAAGAAGATGGTAGATAGGTTGCAGCATATTTTCTACAGTCCACACACCTTATAGAGACTTATTATGATCCTCAGTATAAATAAACTGATGCAGAAGATTATTCACGCTTTATATCATCGCGTATAACAATTCATTCAGTGCGGAGCATCGCTTCCGTGAAATCGTAATTATCAACGGCATTCACACCCATCGCTGTGTGCGGGTGTGTCATTGTTAGAGTCGTTACACTAGGACGTCGGTGTCACGTTAACAAGTTAATGTAAACATAAACGCATACGATTCACTGCATTATTCCGGTGAAATGTGCTCAAGAGTCTATTCAACCTATCGCCATTCAACTTGGTGTAAACAATTTTACAACTTTAGCCGAACGATATTGAACTTGCTACAGATCAGTTCTTTTATCAAAGTCGTATTTCCTCATGACTGATGGTTGTGTCATTATGTGCAGTGAACCACACGACGACTTCTTTATCAGTTATAATGTAGTGGTGTTGGCATTGAATCCTCCATTCCACATAGCAGTCCGACGAATGGTCATCACATAGATATGTAGGTTTCCTCACGATGTTCTCCTTCACCGTCAGAGCACGTGATATTAGTTGGTGTTATACTAACTATACATAAATTGAAAAATCCATTGGTGCTGGCCAGATTCAAACCCGGTACCTTTACAGTTGGATGATGGCGTTCAAACGTATAACGTATCACGTCTTCATAAAGAGATCAGTACACATTATTAAAAAAAACTAAGTATATTTAAAGAAAGGAGGTTGTAGTTTATAAAAGAAATATTTTCGGTATAAATTAATTATAAACTTATTATGATGTTATGGGGTGTAAGAGGCCCCTTATAACAACGGGAGATGTCCCAAGCCCACTGCTATTGTATGAGGACTTCTATCGGCTGATAAAGAAATTTACAGAGATGTATTATTGTAATGAGTTCTCTCTCTCATTGTGATTTTATACAAATATTATTCTTTGATATACCTTAAATAATCAATATTAATATATATGTATATATTTACATTAACACTATGTTTTGTCGTAGTATTTTTTTAATCTGTAGTCCACATAGAGAATTAAGATGTTATAGATTTGAAGCAAAACGATAGTTTATATGAAGATCGGAACTGTATTGTAAGCAGTCTGTTACTTGTGTTAAAATATATATTGTATATAAATAAACTATATATATTTATAGGTAATTTATTATTAATCTCTGAGAATGCATACAGAGAGTGTTATGCTATTTAAGATTGTTTATTAGTGCGACGGTGGCGTTGGTCGTCGCACAATGGCCATACGGGTTGTGTAAGTGGTTATATGATGGGCGGTTATGGGCGATTGTGGTCGCGATATAAAACCTTTGTGGGGCTCGCAGCGGTTACTACTTAACCACAGCATCACAAGCGTCACCAAACAGGTGAATATAAGCTGATATATACATTATTACAATACGAAATCTCTAAGCACGCGGATTCATACCGCGTGAACCTCAGTTGAGTTAAGCGCTGCAGTGCTGGATATTTCTACTGGCGATAGTCTTAATTGTTTATTCTCGGATTTAGGCAAAAACACTCTTATTATATTAATCTATATTTAACGTTCAAACTGCTGGGATTTGAAGTCTTCTCCCCCAAAAAGATTCAAGGCAGGATGTCACATGTATACTAAATCTCTTGATTTTAAAATATGTCGGTTCCCATATGATGATTGTTTTCGGTATTTCTAAGTGAAGTTCTTGCTTAGACGGGTATATATACAAAAAATATAAACAAATTAATTAATACCATTCTTAACATTGATAACAATGCAAAGCTGTAAAAATCATTAGGTAAACGTTATGAAAATCAAAGTATGAACCTTTTTTTGTTGTACCGGGCAGACCTGCTACGAATATTTATTGTATTGTTGTTGTTGCCAAAAGAAAATAAGTATTTCATCCAAATTCTGAAATTTGTTGTTCAAACAAGTAAAACTCAATTTCAATTTGTTTATAAATTCATTACTTTTCATGTCGAATGTGACGTTACTAACCACGTTAATACCAAGCGCGCCAAAAAGCAACGTAACAAATGACGTTAAGACCAAGTGCACCAAAATAGTCGAGATTAAAAGTGCATTAAACGGTTCACTAAACTTTACCTGTTATATATGTATAATACAGGGAATATATTATATATATTTGTATGTTGCGCACATACAAACATATCGAGACAAAGGCGACAGCTGACGGCCGCGTGATGCATTTAACTCTTAAAATAATTCCGCCTTTGTTTTGCGCTGTATGCGCTTTGCGCTTTGTGCGCACAAATTGTGAATTAGTTGTACTTTTTGAAACAACGCCAACCACCAACACGTGCTTACGTTTACTGTTAACCTAAAAAGCTACAGATTTCACGAGCGTGTATTTTTTGCAAACGAATCTTTGTAAGAATCCCCTGATTTTTGTCGAAAATATAAGCAATTTTATCCACCAAACCCTTCAGAGGCCGTTCTCAGCTCTTTCTTCATCAGCCCATAGACGTTCATTGCTGGACATAAGCCTCTCACATCATAGGGAGATTTAGTCCTTCTCTCACCACGCTGGCCCAATGCGGCTTTGTGGAAACCAGAGCATGTTGGTTTATTAGCAGAGTGCCTCACGAACACCCGAGATTGACTTGTATCTTGTGAATTGTTGAGTGGGACCCTTAACACCTTTTAGTCCTTTAAAGCTCATGAAATATAAAAAGGCCTCGTGACCGTTCCGAAAGGATAATCGGGATACAGTCAATGTTAGACTACTCTATACAATCATTAGCATTCACTTATATTTCTATATTAACTCCCACCGTCACCCAGCCAGTAAAACCGTAGCTTAGAACTCTATTCCAGGTTACAGGACAGATGTCCTGACTTTGGGTTAAAATAAAATCTTTTCAAACCCATCGATCAAGCTACTATTTAAGTATAAATTTAGGTCAAGAAATGCTGCGTTTAGATTTCAATATCTGAGCGACAAAACATTTAAGGCGATCACGAATTAGTTTTACATTATTATCGATAAAAAATTCTGTACTTCGGTACTATGATTTGATCTAGTTTCTTTTGGTTGAAATATGACTTGATTGTAAGTGTTATAAATTAGTTTCAAAGTTTATTTACAATACACGTTAAATTATCATTATTATAACAATCACTATGGAGACGGGTGTAGTTTCTAAAAATTGGGTTAAATTTGTTTTAGATAAATAATATTAAAGTGTATTTGGGTTGCGTACGATATTGGATCGCGCGTGGTACAAAGCAAGTTCCCGTTCCGTTAATCAGACGTCATTAATTAATAATTAATCGATTAAATACAAAAATAGTGAAAATAAAATCATTACTGGTGATCAATATATTACATGTATTCTTAATAATAATTTCAAACCTCATTTTGTTATATAAATAAAGAAAAAGACATTAATCACAGTACTAGATAAACACGCAACCGTAAGTAAAAATCTCTTGTCTTATAATGAAGAAAATATTGATTTCTGAGAATTTAGGAAATTAGTCGATTTTTTTTAATGAACAGAAATTATCTTAAGAAAAATTTTGTCACAGTAAATTACTAGTAACAACTAAGACTTGTAATTAGTGGTATTCGTTGTATAAGACCTTTTATGTAGGTACCGTGGCAACTCCTATTTCTACATGTATGTAGGTATGCTAGTGAAATTACTGGGGTAACGAGACTTAACACTTCATGTTTCAAAGCGACGAGCGCAATGTGGTACTGTATACCATCTAGTCGCCACAACGGATAAAAAAGTTACTAATAATTAGTCGATTTCTAGTCTGCAGTCAAACCAATTCCGAACAGTAGTATGGTTTTCACCAGCATCCAGTGTTTTCATACTGGATGTTAATATCACAATATTAGTATTCAATAACGTACTAAACTATTACTACTTCGCTCTCACATTGTCATGTGCAAAATCGCGTGGCTATAAACCTAGAAAAAAACTTACCATTGGGCAAAATCCCGTTCTATGTATTGTTAAAGAAAATAATAGCGTTTTGATTTGTCGTTACAGGTTAAAGTTATAATGCGCTGCGCTAGTTGATTCTGGTAGTTTGCTAACAACTAACTGCAACGATGAAGAAGGAGACGAAAGGAAGAGTAAGTAGAATAATATTTTTTATCTTGGACACGCTGATTAACTGATCTGTATGTCTATAGGATCGTATCTTCTCGACTGAACATTTTCTAAACACATCCTATGGTGACATGTCTATAATCCATTAATTACAATACTACTACTTCCTTTGCCATTCCTATTTGAAAGTACAACCTATGAATGTAGCGTAATGAAAATTGTAAACCTTTCTTACTTCTCATTTTTCAAAGCATCAAATAACTTAAGGGTTTAAAGCTCACAGAATCTGGGTTTAAAATCAAAAGCAAGTTGATTTCCTGTTGCATAATTAGATAATATTCTGATCTGATGAAATACATATCTTTGACAACAGATGGCAGAAGAGAGTAGCAGCGACGGTCAGTTCAATCTGGAGGGCATACTCAGCGAACTCGGCAGCTTTGGCAAGTACCAGCTGCTGCTCCTGTTCCTCCTTGCCTTCCGGGATTCCTTCCTTAGCATGTGCAACTTCAACTACGTCTTCACTGCCGCCGAAGTGTCCTCCAGGTTGATTTTATTATTCATAACACATTACTTAGCAATCAGTCATAAGATATGAAGTATCACGAGGAGACGGGAGGAGCTCATGAAAATTATTACCTAGTTGTGACATTTAAATTACCTTATAATTGATTATTCATTATAGTATTTTACGTTCGTAGTTTGTTTGTTTATACTGAGTAATATCCGCTTGCAACTTGCATTTCATCATGAGATATTGCAAGCCATTTATTTCAATACATGCATGACATCTTCAATCGATTTATTTATGGCAATACAATTTAAAATAGATAATGTAGCTTATCTATGTGATTATTGCTTTTTAATGTCCATTTTTAAACATAGGTATTCCAAAAGCGCATAGTTTTTGTACTTGCTGTATCAATTAGGTGTCCTAGAACAAATACTTGTTGTTAGTCACCATCATCATCAACAAACTACTACAGTCCATTGCAGGATATAAGCTTCTTTTAAGAAACGCCACTTAGCCTGGTCTTCCGCAACTGAATACATGTAGTCGAAGATTAAGTTAAGTGTTGCTAGTGACCAGTGATAATAGGCGATTTGTGATCAGAAATTTCTTCTTTTCTACCGTATGCAAATGTAAGGTACATCTTCTTAATTTGTTCTTTCTGATTGTTTATTTTAATCTTGTCTATTGGTGTATTAATGTTAAAAGAAAATGAAACAAGTCTGTACAATTTTAGATTTTTGACTTCAGCAATTTTATGTTATAATATTAAAAGCTGATACAATGCTGTACTCCCGTTTAGGTACATATTTATTTCGTCTACATAGTTTATATATTCGTTGACATTATACAGATACCTTTTATCTGTGTTTATCGGTCTTTTATTTTCTTTACAAATTTTACAGATGTCATGTGCCCGAGTGTGAGGCAGTCGACTTCAGGTTCAACGCTACCTGGCCGACCAGAATCCTGAATAAAACAGAAGTCTGCCACAGACTATCGCCATACAACTCCTCAAAAGGTTTTCCGAGCTTCAACCACAGCAGCTGTTCCCTAGAATTATTTGACGAGGAACGACAGATCCCTTGCGAGAGGATGGTGTATGAAGACTACAATAGCATTGCGGCGGAGGTGAGACATTTTAGTATAGAACAAACATCTATCTCATTCTTGTAAACAGACACTTTACGATTATCTTGACAAATCAAATCATTACTTAAGTTTCTAGTTGAAATATATAGTTTGATATTTGGAGAAATTTCACACGGTTTCAAGAAACTTCGACATCAAACCCATCAATGTTATAAGACAAACGGTAGGCCATATCATAAGTGCCAGTAGAGTCTTGTATGAGAATGTAGGTAAAATGAGATTCCTCTGTAGATATCACAATCTGTTTTCAAATATAGCACGAGGCAGAGGAAATAGTAACCGCGGTGGTTCCACCAATCGATTTTTGGGAAGCGGGACCTCTTCAAGTGAATATCGCTATGACATTGACTTTCATAGCTCATATGCACAAGTAACTCGCGCACGCATTGCTATTTCCGCTGCAAGTTCAAGGTTGATCACGCGGTCGACAAAATGACACGGGCGTACGAGAAAATTATCAGATGATGAGCGAAAATTATGGTATTTACACAGTGCATGATTCGTATTGTAGTCACCGCGGGTAATTGGAAAAAAAAACTGTAAGCGTAATCGAATATGTGACAACAGTTTGGTAGACTCATAAAATACATATAGTTAAAATGGAAGACTCTCATTAAAGAAGGAATATAATATAACAATGACTCTAACGATGATTTTCATCAAGATGAAACAGTTGATTAACATGAACATAAATTTATTAAGTTATCTACAAGTTGGTTTTTTAATAAAATTTTATCTTGTTAACATAAAATCAAACCTGGTACAGAAAATGTCAATATTTCTGCTTATATATCATTTCCATCGGGCATATATGCTATTATCCTTCATCATAATTTTTATTTAAATGAAATCTAACTATAGTATTTATGCATTTCAATTATATCTTCAACATCCTCGGTTACACTTCCACTGCTAAATATTGGCTTCTTTAAAAGATACAAAACGACTAGTCCTTTACTATTCATTACGAGAAATACAAACAAAAATATAAATCATATGAAATTACTTGAGTATGTCGTTGTTTCTATTCCAGTTCGATCTTGGCTGCCAGCCGTGGAAGAGGACATTGATCGGCACAGTGCACAACCTGGGACTTGTCTTCTCTTTCATCATATCCGGTGTTATTTCAGACAGGTACTCCTCATGAATAGTAGACGAAATTTACTGACAACAGAACATCATTTTATTCGTTGGTGGATTTTACTCCTTAGAAATCACGAATGTATCATCTATAATCACGTGAATTGTTTTTTCATTTGCCTATTTCTCTGGTAAAAAATTGTGCTCTTTTGTTATAAAAAACTAGCTTAAAATTAAATGTATATATCCCAAACAAGACATAACCTGCTTGAATAAACACACACTTAGATTACAAACTCGTAACATTTGGAGTGATAGATACACACAAAGCAATACAGCGGCAGTAACAAA
>DWLS01002638.1:0-17646 GCA_018246255.1 Pachliopta kotzebuea | reverse complement strand
ATGTTTTGATATTATAAGATAGTATGATGTAAGTAAATAGGTACTATCAGTATATGTGTTGAGATCCACTATCGTGGGCCCCCATTTTCATTTCATAGACCCGCAAATTTTTTTTCGCTGACGTAGACCACTTGCCGGTTGTCATAGACCCCTAGGGGTCGATATAGACCACTTTGAGAATCACTGAACTAGAGGCTCGTTTGTTGATTAGCAGGCTGCACCACAGGTGAAGTTGTCTAGTATTAAGTGCTCATATCAGAAGTTATAGCCTAGTGGTTTGAACGCCTGCCTTCCACATTGCAGGTACCGGGTTCGAATCCGTACTGCACCAATATATTATTCAATTTATATGAAGTTAGTATAACATCAACTAATATCACGTTCTTTAAGACGTTCCGAATCGCGTGGCTGTAAGAAAATGCTCATATTAAGTCTAGTTGCAACAGTAATATCACTAGCTAATAGTATAGTAACAAAATGTTTTTCCAGCGTGTACGTGAACAGTAAGATTTACGTCCCGTTTTCTTTAGATTTACGACATTACTGCTCGAGTTGACTTTATAGCGGTAATATATTTTCTTTTATGCAACAGCCAAATGTCTTTCGGAGTAGAATCTTATCACCTATAGTATAAAAGAGAAGTAAAAGGTTACTATTTTTTATAAAAGACTATAAGGCTGTTGATATGATAGTAAACGTTTTATCTGAACTTAATGATCTGGTGAAAGCTTTGTAGCTTCTATATGTATTAAATCTCGTTGACACAGCAATTTTACTAATCATAGTATATCCTCTAAGTCGTATTTCCTAATAACTGAGCGTCGTGATCATCATGTTCACTACCACCTACCACCAGCGAATCCTTGATCACTTATTAATTATGTTAAAGTACTCACTTCTGATTCATCACTAGTGTAGTAAGATTAATTGCAAAATATGATTTGGGTTTGAACGCTGGCCTTTCACTCCGAAAGTGGCGGGTTCGGATCCGGCCTGCACCGATGAATTCCTTAATTTACATGCAGTTAGTATAAAACCAACTAAAACCACGCGCTCTGATGGTGAAGGAGAACATCGTGAGGAAACTATATACATAATCTAAGGCTCAAAACTATTTTTTTCCAAGGAATCTTTAGCAACTATACATTCATATATATATATATATATACATTTGTATGAACTAAATAGATCTAGATATTATAATGAATATACGTTAAAATATCTACTACATCTATAACGTTCAATGCCATTTCGCTAAATATTGTTGTTGATTATTATTTCGTAAAATATTCTTGTTGTTGTCTTTTCCTTTTAAGTTATTAATTTTTTCTTCTTCTTAGTATTTCTGTGTCAATAAATATTTTTTCTTTCATTCTTTCTAAAATAATTTGTTTCTATTCACAATATCTTTAGAGCATCAGATTTATTTAATATTGATTGGAATCCGGCCCGAATCAACAAGTTTTTCAATTCATGTGCTGTTAATATAACACCAGCTGATATCATGTACTCTGATGATATCTATGTGATGACCATCCGCAGTCGGACTGCTATGTGGAATGGAGAAGGCAATGCCAACACCACTACATTATAACTGACAAGGAAGTCGTCGTGTGGTTTATTGCACATGGTGACCACGACCCTCAGTCAAGAGAATGTACGACTTAGAAGAAAAATACTCATACATAAAATCATATATATATATATATCTATGTATAAGGACATGGAGAGATTGTACATATATATATATATATATAAATAATCTCTCCACGTCCTTCACAGTCCTGCGATGCTATCAGTTTCTCTCTTCTCCGTCATCTCCCTATATTATATAAAGGTTTAATATCACAAAATTACAATAATTAAATTAAAAAAATGATGAATGAGGGTTGCCCAGTTGGGGAAGAATTTCCGAAAACAACAAATTAATAAAAATTTTCAGTCATTGCGAAAGAAACATCACTCTTTATTTAACTGTCATTATTCATTCTGACGGTGAATTGGTATTAATTTGCTAGTATTTATGAAGCTGTGATGGTTCAGTTTGTAAAGAGGTTGTATTGGATTTATGTAGCGAAGGATAATGGTTTGATTCCCAAATGAGCTTGTGGTTCTGGAGATGAAAAACATCAAGTGGAAAGCGTTAAATGAATAAATGTCTTTGACTTTCTCTTTATGGGAAAAGGCTTCTGCATTCCAACAATATCAAAAGGATCGTTTGATCATCACCATTTCAACTGATGGACGTCCACTGCTTGACAGGTTTCTCATAATTTAGCCTCATAATCACGGGCTATCAAGAATAGGACTAAGGTAAGCCCTGCCTGTAGTAGAAGGCGACTGAAAGGGTTTTAAGGTTCACGGGCTTTGAGGACTGGGCCTTTACGGCCTATTGAGTGAGCCCGGGGCAAACAAGTACCAAGTGGTCTCGTATTCTGTCGGAACACACTCGGTGCTGGGTTAGGTAACTGGATGTGCTTAACACCAGTACAGGAAGGTACTGGTGAGTTCCGTAGGAGATTCCAAGGTCTTTCTCAATGCACCAAGGTGGACCACCGAGGGTTTTAGTGAGTATAAATCCCATGTAACCCTGACCTGTCCCCGGAGCAGGGTCTCACAAGGGGCATCTTTAGAATTCACCCTTGAAAAAAAAGGCTTTCGTAAAATATTCCACAAATTTCGATCTGGTGCTGTTTGAATCCAATGGAATCGACTATATACTATTATTTAATATATATTTAGTGTATCAGTTGCAAAAATTGTGTGATATTGATATACTATTTTTGCTGTAAAAGTTCTAAAGCAAGCTCGGATTCAAGAATATCCAAAATTTCAAAGGTATTAATGTGTTTTCCATTAGTCCCCATTTGCTATAACCCTTGCGACGTTGTCAATCCTATTTCCAGTCGCATCCATCAACTGGAGCGGTGATGTGTTCGTAAAACTTTCCCTTTGTACACAAAGGTTCCGCACATGTTCCAAGTTCTCGTGAAACTTCGCTTTCGATTCTGTATATAATCAATCGTAACTTATTCAGAAGTTTTACTACTGGCGGTAGGTCCCTTTTGCTGGAGACCGTCTAGATAGGTATCACCGCAGCACTATTTCTACCGCCAAATTATTGTGCAAACATTACTGTGTCCTGGTTTGAAGGGTGCTGTAGTTAGAGAAATTACTGGGGTATCGATACGACATCTTATGTCTCAGACGACGAGCGTAGTGTGGAGCTGTGTATAGGTTCTGCGGAGTAACTTTAAATAAATATACGCGGAAGTATTGCTTAAGGATTCGAAGAGGCATAGGTTCGATCACTACAGAGAACAATTCCAGTGATGAAAATCATTGTGAGCAAACCAACAAATTTACTTGAATAATAGATTACATGGTCGTACTAAATCTGCCAATTTAGATCTGACCAAAAAAATAGTGGGTTCTAGTGGATACTACCTTGACTGTTTCTAGTAAAAGCCACGAATTCCAACACTGAAAACATTGAATGTACATAATTTAATCTGAAGTTATTATCATAGATAAGGTTCCCGGAAGATAAACAATATTTAAACTGTTTTGAATGTAGTTGTTACTTAAAATGACGCCAAGAAGGGAAGAAAGATCTAGGATCTTTTTATGTCCTAAGACGTTCTAAGAAGTTCATGACAAACGGACATCAAAAAGAAACGGAAAAAGATAATTTAATTGAATTATCCCAAAAAACTAGAGAAATCATAACATGCTTTGAAACCTGGAAATACTTTAACGCCGGAACAATTCAAAGGCTGAATTTTTGAATTACGTAAATCCCTGGAGAGGTTCCCCTTTGAGGGAGCGCTGGGCAAAGAATTCCCCAAGTTGCAGCTTAGCTTTGTCCGAATTCGTGTGGAATTTTTCACATAACTTAAAATGTTGCATTGGATGCATGTAAGTCAAAGAGCCGTTTATAGATCCTGAACCAAAGTATTAAAATCAGAACTTTTCATTTCAAGATCTTCAAAAATGAGGGTAAGAAAGATCAAGGGAAAAAAAGAAGGGGAAGGTATGAAGAAATAAATTTTATGTTTTTAAAGAAATTTGTCCTGGTAATATAGATTTGGAAGCGACTATCATTGCTTCAGAGACAATTCCTTTCATCATCATCATCATCATCTCAGCTTATAACCGAAATTTTATAGTTTCCAGAGCATTTGGTATATTAAACGTTTCCTTGCGGACTTTTCTGGTCATTGGTTTATCTGGCACTTGTTCCTTGCCGTATAGTCTTCTTCCAAGGATCTTACCGCCTCATCAGTCGTCCGTTATTCGCATCTAATTATATCTTCAGGTTATTAATGTGTTAGAGTCTTTACCTTTATTCTTCTTCGCATCATCTCATTCTTCGGAGTATCACGTGGATAAATACCTACCGTCCATCACAGAGTTTTTATCAATAATGGCAGAGATGAAAAATGAAACAGCAAAAGAGTTGGGAGACACGGGTTCTGAACGTTGGCAATGTGCCAGAGGCATTACAGCCGACGCTGCCAGTTATGCCAATATTGTACTGTGACAATAGCTTCGTTCTGAGTAATACCTGTAATTCTTCGACCTTTAACCAACGCTTTGTTGCTGAAAATTAATGATAGGAAGAAAGACATATTTTAAATAAAGAAAATTTTCACAATGATAGACTGTTTCAAAGTTAATTGTTTTTTTAATAGGCTCCCTTACATAATTTTGTGGTACATGACCCAGGAATCGAATCTGGGATCCCGACATACTTTTTTTAGCCCATAGAAATTAATGATCTTGCATAAGACAAGAAGTCTATAAAGTGATCGGGGTGCAAGAACGATTTAGTTGGTGCATTGGGTCAACGTTAGCCTTTACTGGTGGTATGTCTCTGTTGGCGGAGACCGTCCAGGTAGGTACCGCTGCAGCTCCTATTGCAGACAAACAGTACTGTACAAACATCACTATTTTCCAGTTTGAAAGGTGCTGTATGCTAGTGAATTTACGGGGGGTTACAAGATTTAACAACTAATGTCTCAAGGCAACGAGCGCAGTGTACGAGCAGCATGTTATGAGCAAGCGTATGTTATGAGTAGACTAGTAGAATAAAAACAATACTCTAGTAATACTTGAGGCTCTTATTCAATTGTGTTTATAATTTTTGTTGAGTTTACTTAGTAACATTTTTTTTTCAAACCACTTTGATTAGTTATTATCATCATATAGTAAATTTGCAGTAATAATAACGTGGCTATATTCTGAAATTCTGAGAGAGTACGCTTCACCATCTACAGTCTCATTATCACTTTACTTTAAGTTTTTGACTCCTTTTAGATACCTATTTTTATTTTTACGATAAAACCTGTCTCTATTAAGCTTTTTGTAGAAAAAATGTGGTGAAAAATTGAAAATCTTAGGAAAGCTAAACTTTAATTTCGTAGCAGGATATTAAGACGTCTCCGTGTACTGAGACATGGCGGGCCCATTCTGCCCCGCATCTGTAACGAATCGTTGGCTCGATTCAGCTGAACGGGTAATTTCCTCCCCTGACCGGCCTCGCCTCCCTCATAAAGTTATCTTTCATTCTTATGTTTTCTTGATGCTAAAACTTTTTTCTTGGACAGAGCTTTTGAAACTTCTTCGAATAATATAGCAATAACAACTACCCAATTTAACTAGCTGATACAAAAACTAAAAAAAGATTACTATGATCTTTGTTTGCCTCTTCATCAACTGATAGACGTCCATTGCTGGACATATGCTTCCCATAATAGTGAGGAGATTTGGGCCGTCCCCCACCACACTGACCCAATGCGGATTAATAGGGAGCCAGAGTCTAGTTTGTTGAACGGGTATACTCGATCAGGTGAGGCTCGCTTGGATCCCATGAGGTGTATGGTGCCGTTAATATCCTTATTGTTTACATACTTCAATTCTTAATATCTATAAATTGATGATAAAATTATTACAATTAATAAAAACTATAGACATGAAGATTTAGTAATCAGAGAAATTAACAATGAAGCGCGCGAATGCAGCTTTGTGTAATTCTGATGAAGAAAGCGACTACAGCAGTAAAGTTTAACGAGCATTATCATGAAGGATTGAAAAACTACAACATTAAAAAAAAATCCATCGGGAAAGAGGAGGTCATGGAGCTTTTGAGAAGTTTGCTTACCTACTCCAAAAATATTTTGATCAGGCGTTTCGTGTGATGAAGTTCATGATCAGCTGACAGACGTCCAGTGCTGGACATAAGCATTATACAATAATGGGTGGATTTGGGCCGTCTCCCAATACACTGGCCCAATTGGCGTTAGTGGAGAGCCAGAGCTTCGTTTGTTTATTAGCTGTACCACAAGTTGGTAAGTTCGGTTTGGGTTCCGTGGGATATTGTTAGTACAATGTTTTACTTGGCCATATATTTTAGGTATAAAGCCTCAAATATATCCAGTACCCAAATCTTTATTTGGACCTGTACACAAACTACTGGCTGTAAACCTTCCAGCAGCATTCAAAGAGAGATCACAATATATAAAGCACTTAACACTTCCTGAAGGTTTAGTCGTGATAGCCTCATGGTTTGAATGCCATCCTTCCATTCCGAAGGTATTGGTTCGAATCCGACCTGCACCAATAAATTGTTCAATGTTACGTGTCAGTTAGTATAACACCAACTGATATCAAGTGCTTTAAGACGTGTATTAAATCGCGTGGCTGTCAACCTTAAAAAATACTTCTTGAGGAGGAATTAACGAATAATGAATTTTATGATTTAATGAGAGCTTTTTGTTCTTATCTATCATATGGTCATTTTTATAGTAAATTCCTTTCATTGTAGGTTTTAATTTGTAACATTAGAGTACCTTGTATTTTTATGACCCCGTAGTAGACCAGATTGTGCTACATGTGCTGATCTGTTCCTTATTTGGGAGAGAACGAGCCGATTGCTAAATCTAGCTTAAGAGGAAGATTAATGTTGGCAGCATCGCCTCTCTGATGAGTGATGACGATAATCGCTGGATATTCATGGAAATTTGTAAGTAATAGTAAAGACAATAAATCTTAATAAAACTAGTACTTTGCAGATTTTTTTTTTAATATAGTATATGAACATGATTTAAAGAAAAAGATCAGAAAATGTAATCATGAAAGTAAGAAAAATAGAAATGAAAATATAAGGCGAAATTTGAACTGAGAGGCGAAGCCTGAAAGAAGAGAAAATATATGTAGGAAACGAATGAAAGATGGACACGTATGGAATGGAAAAAAAAGATAAGAGTATAACAAAACAAGAAAAGAAAGGAGCCATACCAAAAACACGAAACGGAACGCATATGAAAAGAAATTACATTATTCTACTAATGAAGGTAACATAAAAATCTCTTCATGTCCACCTCTGTCTCATTTAGTAAAAAAAAGCCATTCCATGAACTTTTCCTGCAAATTAATATAATTTATTCAATCTAAACAGAGCCTTAAATTTATCATGATAAGGTATAAATTTGCCTATCAATCATCATAGTTATTGTTTCCAAAGGGCTTACCAAGTTCACCACGAATACCATTTCACGGAAAGTTCTGTTATATACGGAACCGGAATTGTTTTAACTGGACCTGTATAGTATTTTCATATGTAATAAATAGTCATTAAAAAGCTTTCTCAGCAAAGCATTCACCTGATGGTAAGTGATACGCATTCTTAAGATAGTATACATAGCATATTGCGCTAGTCGCATTGATAGGTAAAGTATTAAGTCTCGTTACCCCCAGTAATGTAAAGTATATAGAACATATTCTTTATATATAAATGTATATATATACTTGAATCTTTTCTAATAATAATCTATTACTAATACTTAAATCTCTTACTCACGTTAATACCTATCCTAGGTGAATTACCAGATGCTTAAACTCTCTAACTGCAGTATGATGCTAAATAAATTCCATCAACTACAACCTCCTACCACCGTCAGCTTTAGACATATTAAAGATTGTCTAGAATAAAGTAATTTTATAAAATACCATAAAGAACATAGGGTAATTACCACCATACTGCTGGTAGGTTTTTTTAATGTTTATATCCACGCGATTTGATACATATCTTAAAGCACGTGATATTGGTGTTATACTAACTGTCACGTGAATTAAGAAATTAATTGGTGAGGTCGGATTCGAACCCAGTACCTTAGGAGTGGAAGGATAACGTTCAAACGACTAGGCTAACACGGCTTTTCAGGGTAGGTCTCTTACCGCAGACCGTCTAAGTAGATACTACCGCAGCTCCTATTACAGCACACAAAGAGTGTGACAAAAATTATCATCATTATTACTATTATTATCTACTGACATTACTATGTTCCGGTTTGAAAGGTGCTGTATGATAGAGAAATTACTGGGGTAACGAGAATCAAAATTTACTGTCTCAATATGATGCTGTGTATACCATCTTAAGTAATCAGGTGAACGCATGCTCGTCTCATCGGCTCCTAACGTAATTCTCCTAAAGTAATTCTGGTCTCCGAGTCGTCCAGTTGACCTCCAAAAACTAACGGTGAATAAAAAAAAAACTTCGCCCCTCAAGCTCCAATTTTCTTCAAGAGAAATCGAAAATATTGTTATTTGTTAAAGTTAGACGACGAGCTGAACTTTTCACTTTGATATTCACGATGTTAACTTTACGCCGCTTTAAAGCTTGCTCAAGTTTTCAATTAAAAATTTTTCAGCGTTGATTTATGTTGATTCGAAAAGGATGGAGCTTATTTTGAAAATTATTACAGGTGTTGTAGATGGCTCTGTTGTTTAACGCTTCTTTATAGTATAACCTTTAAACTAAGGTACACAAACACCGGTCTTAAGGCCAGCAGACATTCTCCACCAGACAACCTTTGGAGAGGTGAGATGTTGTGGTAGGTAGTAAGACTTTTCTGAATAATATGACATAATAATACTATATATATCTATATATATAAATAAATACGAACGATGAAATACATAAAAATTATATATATATCTACATTATTATTTTATTATTAACATTATCTATATTTGTTTCGAGACGCACGATGCGGTCAAAGCGTTCATCAGATTAGTGATGCGCTTTCCGATGTCTCTGGTTAAGATGGTATACACAGCACCTCATTGCGATTATCGCCTTGAGACGAAATATGTTAAGTCTCGTTACTTCAGTAATTTTATTAACATACAGCACCCTTCAAACGGGAACACAGTAATGTTTGTTTTCCGGCTGCAGTAGGAGCTGCGGTTGTACCTATCTAGACAGTCTGCATAAATAAACCTATCTAGTAATTTAATTATAAATATAATTATTTCTTATCCTAATAATATCTTATCTTTATTGTCATGCGTCTGTGTAGAATGGGATGTCGCTATGCCAACTTAATGGCTGACATATATGTACACATTTATATACATATATGAAGCCATGGTAATATCATTTTGAGTTTATTAATTTTACATTATTTTTAGTTTCTTCAGTTGCGAATGTAACGGGCAACTATTTGAAAAAATATCTTCCCTTTATTGGCGCGCGTCCGTGCAGAATAGAATATCGCAGTGCCAATTAATAATTTATTAACAGACGAAAGATTATTAATTAACAGACGCCTCTGTCTGTGACATGATTATTCTCATATTAAACATTTTATTGAGATGAAACCTTTAGTAGCGAATGCAACTAGCAACTACTAATCATATATTATAGTTGTATTATATATGTGCGATAAGCTTTATGATATCTAGCTTTATTTAAAACCGAAAAGCTGTATCGGGCTGTGCGTAAATTATTACCGACAGGAATTAATGTTCGCGGGGTCATTGTGGGCTTTAACAACAGTTTGTTAATTTTGCAAAGTTCCTATGAAAGGGAGCTTCGTAAATAATTTATCTGTGGCAATAATAATGGATTTTGTAAATCTTTACTCTCTTCACTTATGCATGGAGGGACCTTATAATAAATTAATTGAACCCTCCTGACCATATCCCGCCATTTGGTATTTATGACATTAAGTTTGGAAATGGTTAGTTGATATATATTTGTACTATACCGGTAATGGTAAGATCAGTAAACGGAAAGTTGGCAGGTTCCGGAAGCCCAGCCAGTCACGGGCTATCAAGAATAGGACTAAGGTAAGCCCTGCCTGTTGTAGAAGGAGACTGAAAGGGTATTCGAGTTCGAAGGCTTTGATGCTGGGGATCCTCACTGTCTATTGAGATAGCCTGGACGACAAGTAGGTGCTCTCGTAATTTGTCTTACCATACTGTTTATGCTGGGGAGGGCAACAGCTCTCTCCGGGATGTGCTCAGCAGTGAAGATAGACACCGGTGAGTTCCGTAGGAGATCCCGAGCCTTCCGCAATGTACTGAGGATGACCACCGAAGGGGTTTTAGTGGGTAAAAATCCTACGTAACTCTGACTTCCACCCAGAAGCAAGGTATCTTTTGAAGATTTCCCCACGATAAAAAAACAGGTATTATTACTAGTGGTAGGTCTCAATTGCCGGAGACCGTCTAGAAAGCGCTGCAATTCCTATTGCAGCTGGCATACCACCGCAGTTATTATTCCTGCTCCTACAGTACGACGACCTCCGAAGGGGTTTCAGTGGGTATAAATCAAACATAACCCTGACTTCCTTCCAGCTTTTCCTCCCAGACAATGCTGCTGTTTGATCATTTTAATCAAAGTTTAATTATAATTATAAGCAGTTTTTTTTTATTGTGATATCACATAAATATTTTTGTAATTAATCAGCTAAAGTAAGAAAGGGGTAACCGATGAGATGACGGCCGATAGGCGAGACTGGAAGAGAAGAACATGTTGTGCCGACCCTACATAAACTGGGACCAGGGCAGGAGAAAGAAGAATCAGCTAAAGTAAGAAAAGCTGTTGACTTTTAAGGAGTCTCTTGGCTGATGTACTTGGTGTGGTTCTTTAAAAACTTAGATTAACTTTTAATATAATATAAAATACTATTTTTTTTTTCTGCTTTTCTTTGATATTTTTATTCAGGGCTTTATTACCCCTATCATTTACATCATTCAATACTTATGCTATTACATTATGTTCTATCACAATACTGTTGTACATAAGAAATGATAACGTAGTAGTTTGAGCGCCTGCCTTCTACTTCGAAGTTACCGGGTTCGAATCCTGCCTGCACCAATGAATTATTCAATGTTATGTGCAGTTAGTATAAAATCAACTAATATCAAGTTATTTAAGACATGTATCAAACCACGTGGCTATAAACATATAAATAAACTATTGTACATACACATATGTATCTATATATGTTCTTATTTTTATTGTTTACTATAGTACATATCTTTAGACTATATATTACAAAGTCATGTATTTTTTTATTCGTGTAAACTATTTGTATCTATTCATACAGTAATTTCTTATGAATACTACAGATAGTAGATTTATAGAATTGTCATTGATATATTTATAACAATTCATAAAAAGTATAACTGTCTATCGGGGTCCAAAATGCGATTCCGTCAGGGTTAATGGCCCAAATTAAATCCTATAGAGTCCCGGTCTAAATTCGTAGAACTTCAATAATTCAATAGAAAAGTTTTCAATGGAATCAAACTATTTAGACTGCTAGGCTTGTTGTTTAGTTACCATTAGCATATAAGTTTTAAATCATCATCATCAGTATTACCAAAAAGGCTTATTTAGATAATTTGACCGGAACACAATATTAAAACTGATGATTATTAGTAGTAAAAGTAAACAGTTGTTGGTTTACGGTTTTAAAGAAATATTTCTGGGATTTTTCATCATCATCATCAATCCTCTGGAACTTGCTTCATAAATTGGGGTATTTCGATATCTTTAAATATAAGAATATAAGAAAAATATAAGAAATAAAAGATAATATTATTATTTTATGCGTTGATACAAGCGTTGACCTGATAGTAAGTAATATGCTTTCTAATAACAAGGCGCTGGTTAAGATGGTATACACAGCACCACATTGCGATCGTTGTGTTGAGACGTAATATGTTGTCTCATTACCACAGTAATTTCAATAGTATACAGCACCCTTCAAACCGGAACACAGTAATGTTCGCACAGTACTGTTTGTTAACTGGAATAGGGGCTGAGGCTATATCTATTTAGACGGTCTCCGGTAAGAGAACTAGTATAAGTAATATGTTCCATTGTTAGTTAAAAGACAGTTCTTCTGAGGTTGTCAACCTGCTGGTGCTGCTGGTGCAGCAAAGGTTTAAAGGCTGATTTACTGATTACCAACAGGCAGGTCGTATACTTGTCTGTCTACAGCTGCGGTGGTACTTACGGTTTGCCACAAAGACTTTCCACCAGTGCTATTTCATGATGTAATATACCTAAAAATGGTGCTAACACACCAGCTATTGAGCTCATATCATCCCCAAGGCTCGTTACATAACAACCAGTTACACAACCGGTTACGCAACCGGTACCGTGAGAACGGTTTCCGGATTAAAACCTATATACAGCTGCATTAAATGAAATGCGCTCAGTTGGACTGCATCCGGCTGAGCACTATCAGGAGCCGATCACGTTATAACGCACCACTGGCGAATGTTTCCTCGTAAAAAAAAAATTATATTACTTACTGGTAATAAGTCTCTGTTACCGGAGACCGTTAGGTAGATACCCCCGCAACTCCTATTGCAGCTGACAATCAATACAGACATTACTGTCTTCCGGTTTGAACAATTTTCTTCTACTATTCTTTCTCTAATACTCAGTAAGCTAGTGAAATTACTGAAGTAACGAGACCTATCAGCTTGTTTTAAGACGTCTAGATGGGTTGGTAAATAACCCATTGTTGTCTCAACTTGCGAACTTATTACCCCAGAATCGAACCAGAGACTTCTTTTGTTATAATACAAGCGGTAAGCCGTTGCGATTCATGTAATACATTACTTAGTCATACTAATAAATAATTACTGTATATAAGAAGGTATACATATATATATCCTACTAATATCTTCCCTTTCTTAGCGTGCGTCCGTGCACAATGGGATATCGCTCTGCCAATTTAATAGCTGACTAGTATATATATACCTTCTAGTTATATATAGTATAGTTGCCCGTTGTATTCGTAACTAAAAAACTTACATATATGTCAACAGCATATTGGCATAGTGACATCCTATTGTGCACGGACGCACGCCAAGAAAAGGAAGATATTACTAGGATAGTATATCTATATGTTCGTTATTTTATTTATCCTATATAATATAACATAGCTATTGGCGGTAGATCTTTACGGAGACCGTCTATGTAGATATCACCGAAGCTCCTATTACTACCGCCAGTACTGTGTTGTTATGTTCCTATTTGGTATGCTAATGAAATTACTGGGGTAACGAGACTTAATATCTTGTTCGAACAACCGGTGCAATGTGGAGCTGTTTGTACTAATCTAACCAGCGGCATGTTATGGGCAAGTGTATTACTATGAGTAAAAAGCTTAGCTCCTTTCGTCGTTTAAAAAATTATATCATCATCATTAGCTTCTCTTAATCCACTGCTGGACATACGCTTTGTCTTCCTTCTTTTCATTATGGCTGGCGATTGTGGAGTTAAGGTAGAAATATAGAAATCTGAGAGGAATGTGGATTATTAAGAGGAAAAGCGGGTAACGGGAAGTTACTATTTGGAATATTATTGGGGGGTAACAAATAAGAAAAAGCGTTTTAATGTTTACCTAGAGAATAATTTAATATCTCTTAAGTGTATTATAATGTTTGTATTGATAATATGTTGAACATATAACATATATATGATGCAGACAGTGAGGGACCTCGCCGTAATCATTTACATGAGAGACGTACCGCTGTACGTCCACATTATTTACTGCTCACTGCTCTAATTTAATAGCCCACTATTTCACTTAAGTAGATGGTAAATACGAGATGTACGTATTCATCACTATATATACCACCAATTTTTATTTCATAGCGATACGACATATAGTTGATATAAAAAGACAACTGACGATAGCAAATATAATTATATAGTGCTTCTCTTTAAGAGACTTAAAGTATTAAGTCTCGTTATTATAGTAAGGTGATTATATACTGAGTCATAGTAAATTTTGCTCACTTTTTAACTATCTAAACCCTTATTAATCTTAACTTACTTTACTGGTGGTAGATCTTTTTTGCCAAAGAACGTGTACTATCGCAGTTGACTTAGACTTGAGGTTCTACCGCAAATCCTATTTCTACTGCCAAATAGTAATGTAAACATTACTCTGTTGCAGTTTGAAGGGTGCTGAATGCATGTGAAATTACTGAGGTAATGAGACTTAACATGTCTAAAGATAAGCAGCGTGTGATGCTGTGTATACCATCTTAACCAGCGTATCACTTATCATCAGATGAACGCCTTGCTCGTCTCAATTAATAAAAAATAAACTTACTACTTATTTATTTCACACGGATATTACTGTGAATATCGCTAAAAAGATAATAGGCACAGATATGCTCAGGATTTCCTGTTTCCAACTGGTAGTAAACTATGAGACTAGTTCATACTGAAAAGTTACATCGCAGATAACAGTTCAGCTTTTGTTATTATCGTTGTTAAGTTAACTGGTTAGTTTAACCGTTTGCTGTAAAACAAAGGTCCGTAGTTTAATTTCGAGGAACATATTTTTTAGTAGTATATGTCAGCTAATTGTTATAGGCCGGATTAGAACCCGGGACCTTCGAAATGAAGTTTTGTTGGTGATAGTCTGTTTCCCGCATTGTTAGCTCCACGCAGTATTTATTTGGTGCGAACAGATGTTAGGAATGGTGGTGGGGAGTGGTGGGGGGTGGTGGTATACGAAAAGGGCGGGCCCCATGCCTGCTATTCCACCCTAATATCGCGTAATAAAACGTTATAACTGCGTCTACTGTCCGCTATCTAAATGAAACACCGGTAATAAACACCACAGCCACGTGGTTCTAATAAAGTTTACCGTCAGCAGTAATATTTTATATGGGCTTTTGTATTAAAGTATATCCAAAACTAAACTTCTGTACTTTTAGATTCATTACATATTTTTTTATTTTAAAAACTTTTTTGCAACACCTAAAATTAGTGTTCAATAAGCTGATTTAACGCCTATGGGCATTCTCTGCCAGTAAACCTAGGAGGTGGGAGATGATGTGGTAGGTGAAGTCTGAAAGTTATATTTAAAGCTACAATAATAATCATAATCATTATATGATACATTTATATTTACCTATAAATACATACACATACAATTCTATACATAAATACAAGAGAAGATATATTCAAATACATGAAAATACATATATACATAAATCAGTAACACATAGACAAGACAATCTTCTTTAATAAGCATTGACAGACAATGTAAATTAGAGGTATAAGTATTAGCAAAAGGAAATGAAAGAGAAAACTAGAGTGAAAGAACTGAGCCCTGACTCAAAAGACGCAACAAACATTGGAAAATTGCATATGAACCGAACATTGTATTGAAAAAAGGCACTAGTGAAGACGAGAGAGGACTCTTTATATTTCATGTTAACAAATCTCTAAATATTAGGAACAAATGGATAATGTAAATAGAAAAAAAAACTGATTGTAATTCGACTATAATGAGGGGATGAAGACTGTGAGGACGAAGAAGAACAGTAAAGTGGACAAAAATAATGTATAAGGAATGAAAGAAATGACGAATGAAGAAATTAAAAACTTATATTGTTAAAAAGTTGGTAAATTAAAGAAAAAGAAAGAAAGTTAGAAGCAAAAAAAATCCCTGTCCTATTATACAGGGGAATGATTAAAAGCATTGACTGATGAAACCTCACAATAGGATCATTGGGAAGCTGAAGTTGAGTGAAGAAATTGGTAAATTGAACGGTTTACTTTTAAAGGACATACATTAGCAAATTAAAGTTAAATGATTAAATTAAAGTAATGAAGTTTATTAAGTCAGTAGTAAGTATATCAAAGAAGCAACAGAGGAATAAAGAAGAGTTTTAACTGCTGAGAAATGCCGTCGGCACTTGAACTCCTCAAAGTAGGGGGGATGGATATCTTGGAATAATTTTGCATACCCCGCCAGCTCCGCTTGAATCTTAATTACATCCGAAAGATTTTAATTAATTTCGGGTAGCTACTGTTTTTTTTACACTTAAAAAAGCTTATAGAGTATTAAAAAGGCTTTTAGGTTAAGATTATTTTCCTTATTAATAGATAATATTTGTTTTCAAAAGAAAAATTAATAAAGGAGTTATCATAAGCCTTTTAGTTGGGTCGTAGATCGTCTTATATATTATATTACATTAAAATTTACTTATGTTATAAAACAACTTTGTGCTTTAAGTATCTTAATACAGGTCTAGAAGAACACAGAAGATATGCTTTATTTTAATTCGATAAACCAACGAGATGAACAAGGTTTTCACTTGATGTTAAGTGATACGTTTACCCATAAGAAAGCGCTGGTTAAGATAGTATACACAGGACCACATTGCGCTAATCGCCTTGAGACATAAAGTGTTGTCTCCTTACCCCAGTAATTTCACTAGCATACAGCAACCTTTATACTTAAACATAGTAATGTTTGCAAATTCCTATTTGGTAGTAGAGATAGTACCTGTGGAGACCTACCAATAATAAATACGATACATGATTAACAACCTTCATTCGACCACATTTAAATTTAAGTGAAATTATATATTAGACTTTTCTGATTTTAACTCATGTGCTTAGACTTATGTTAGTATCTATCACTTTAGTTCTGTAGTCGCAGGCTATCAAGTATAGGGCTAAGGTAAGCCCTGCCTGTAGTAGAAGGAGATTGAGAGGGTTTTTGGGTTTGCAGGCTTTGAGGGTGGGGGCCTTCACTGTACATTGGGTGAGTCCGGACGACAAATACGAAGTGTTCTCGTCTTTTGTCGCAGTATATAGTTTATACTGGGGAGGGCAACATCTCTCCCCGGGATGTGCTCAGTAGTGCAGGGAGGCACCGGTGAGTTCCGTATGAGATATCGCGTCTTTTCACACGAGAATGATCACTAAAAGATTTTAGAGGATATAAATCCCTCATAACCCTGACTTCCGCCAAAAGCAGGGTATCATTTGAAGATTTCCCCCGCGATTAAAAAAGGTTCTATCACTAAATTTTGACTAAATTATTACACGTTGTGTATCGTAAACGAGCTTTGGGTTCGGCGGTTTTAAATAAAGCTGTAGGCTAGCGGCGGAGTTAAAGCGCCGGTTACGATCCGTGTAAAAAAGAAATAGACTAAAATCGCCACAAAGCTAGTATCATTTTATTACAGATAAAAAAATCTTTATTTACTACTACATATGCTATAGACTGAAATGATGATGATAATTAAAACAGTCCTTACAGTGGATTTCATTATCATCAAAGCGACGATCGCAATGTGTGCTATGTATATTTTTGAATTCCTTTTTAAATTTTTAATAAACTTTTTTGTAAGCCCTAAAATTAGTGTCCAATATGCGGACTTAATGCCTGTGGTCATTCTGTATCAGTCAACTTAGAAGGAGGGAGATACGGTGGTGGGATATTTTTTTTTTTTTTTTTTTTCGGGTGATGTCGATGCTTTCGGCCACCATTATGGCCGTGAAAGCTTCATCGGACCCTG
>DWLS01002637.1:0-17655 GCA_018246255.1 Pachliopta kotzebuea | reverse complement strand
CATAGTCAGGTGTTGATTTTTTATGCAACGCAGCATCCTTAGCCAATACATCCGCACGCTCGTTACCTGCAATTCCGACATGAGCTCTGATTTTATGAAATTTATGAAGTTGAAATACTGTAGCGCAATCTGGCTTCCATTTATAAAATATAATAGGAATAATCCTTATTCCATAAAAATTATTTATTTTAGTTATGGAAGAGGAAACATTATGTGCTTATGCTTAAAAGATAGAAACTGGTCTTACTATTTTTATACTTTTCTATTATACTTATAACCCCTTGTCTCTTTCCAAATAGCATACGGTACTTATAAGTGCCAAGGTCTTACAGGTAGTGAACTGAAAGTAATCCCTTCTTTTAAACAAAAATATTAACATTTTCCCAGAAGTAATTATTATTTAAGAACTTAATGAACATGAGGAGACATAACTTTCAAATAATGTTCCGTCCCTCAATAATTTTAACCATTTTGCAAATATATAATTTAAACGTTACATACATACTAGGAGCTCCTTCAAATTTGTTGCAAAGTGCCGCACTACTTTGTAAATAAACAAAGCGCGGTTGCAGCGGTACATCCGCACTGCGGCCACGCCATCAATAACAACAGCAACGTTTTCTTTTTTTACCCAAAATCCTTTTTCGTTTTAATAGTAGCCCTAAGAGCAGTGTTTCTTGGTCAGAGTTCATCGTAAAACTATGTGCTATACTACGATTCTCAAAACTAGCAACAACAGTGCCGCTGCAGACGCGCTGCTACCAGTCGACTCTTATATAACTTATATAAACAAATGAAAGCAGCAAAGTTAGTTTAATCATTGAATAGACTAATTCTCGCGATGTTTCTTTCCAGACGTTTGCCATGCATGCACCTGTTCCACATGGAGTGCGTCGACCAGTGGCTCAGCACCAACAAACACTGTCCAATCTGCCGTGTCGACATTGAGATACATCTCAACAAAGACGCGACATTTTAACTACATATCCATAAAAAGGTATTGTAAATAGAAAAAAAAACCCGCGCCTGGTCCTTTATGAATGAATATATAGAAAATAATAGCCGGACTATTTGGATAAGTTTAAAATCAATCGCGCAATTAATTTTATGATGTAACTTTGTATATTTAAAATTTTCGATAAAAACTAAGTTATTTGGCATATGTGATAGCTCAATTGTGAAGACGGTCGTATGCACTATTTCGAAGCGGCGTAGTTTCGTTTCCCGCTAAGCTTCCGGTGAAAAACGTGAAAAAACTAATATGTTCAAAGAACAAGTCTGGTTTTTTATTTACCACATCATCCCAGGAACTAACACAACAAATGGTCACCAAAACTGTTCATTGTTAATTATTGATATGTATTTTAATAAAAAAATATATTTAACCAAATAAAACAATATAAGTACAATGGTGGTGTAACATTATGCAGTTAAATTTACAACAATCCTTTTTTATTGTTTTTTTTTAAATATTTTTTTTGTAAACTTAAAACATCAACAGCGCACAAAGTTATTCAACATTATATCTCATATCATTAAGCCAAAGGATTTTAATATGAGGTTGGTAGTTAGCAAAGTGGATTCAATTAAACCTAAAAAACATTTGGGTATAATATAACTATGTCACATCAGAGTTGCAACTGCACTAGGGCTAAATTTAACATGGTATAATAACATGATACATAACTAATGAGAAATTTGCTAGACATCATACTATTGGAATGTCTTTGCTGTTTAGTATATCTGTGAAACTAAGCATTGATAGCTTAATATATATCATATGCAATATACATCTAGAGGCATAGATTCCATATTCCTTTGAGCTTCATTTTTAATGTAGAAAACCGAAAAGTTTATATCTTTTACAGATTCAGTTGTCAAATTTTAGTTTGTTGTGTGTGAAAACTCCTAAACCCAGTAGTGGGAACAATAAGTGGACATTGTAACATTCCACAATGAATATTACTCAAATGTCCATCAAGTATGTACTATAAAAATTAAAAACACATAATAATCAATTCTGAGAATATTGATGAAAATGGGTTGTCATCAGTCACTGTATACAGTAAATATAAAGACAGAGGAGTGCTGTATCAGGTTAAAATTTGATGTTTCAGTAGTATTTAAGAATTGTTAAATTTACTCATGAAAGTAAACATTAAGAATGTTTGTTGTATGTGTGCAGTATGTCTTTGTTTAATACAAACCACAAAATTATAATTAATGTGTTATTATATTTATTATCTCATTTTATTTATTTCCATTTTGTACATTTTTTTAAAATGATGGTTGCTAAATTTGGTCTGAATGGTTTTCTTAAAATAATATAGACTGGCAAATGACTATGATCCAACTAAGATACTATATAGTAAGCTGCATTGTAGTCTTTCACGATAAAGCACACTGATATTGAAAACATACTTTATAACTTCTCAATTTTTGAACTCTCATCATTAGAGTCATCCCTTTTCAGTTTGTCTTTGAGTTGCGGTGAATTAATGATGGCCTTCTTTTGTAATAATAAACTTTCTTCCTGAAGCATTTTGTTCAGCTGCTTTTGGGTATTGCAAGTTCTGTGAAGGAGATTCACATTTCATATTAAAGCCTAACATTAAAATCAATGGAGAAACACACATCTATTTTTTGTTTTATATCTAATAAATAATTATGTAAATGTTTTATTGAGCAATTTTTATCAGATTTCATAGTGTATATATTATTCTCTATTACTCTGGTGTTTTGAGTACTTTTTAACAGCCATCCACATGAGAAGACTTTTATCAAGAGTTTTTTATTATTGTGTAAGGCATCTGTGGCACTTTCTTGAAGTTTTCTAGTAACATGTTTGGCATATGACGACTAATTTCTATTAATAATGGAAATTCACACAGTCAATAAACAATGAGGTAATAATTAATAATTTCAGATCAACTCATCACTAATATAAATTATTACACTTAACATTTTATCAATAACAAAAATGAAAAACATGCTAAATATTCTTAAAAAAATACTAAATTATTTTTTACAAGACTGAATTATTTTCTTTTGAATGAATTAGAGAACTGTTAAAATTTTGATATCTTATTTAATTTTTAATGTCTGCACAGTTAAGTCTATCGTGGGATAGTTATTACATGTGTATGTATGTAAATATATACACATACACATGTAGTTTGTCAAAGTTGTTATATTATGTACTATTTATATTTAAGAGATTATTGTTGTAAATGGAAACATTTCTTGTTATAAGTTTCATTTATCTTAATTGTCATTTTAAATATGCTATGTAATAATACAAATATGTAAAAGTATATTAATGGTGCATTTGCTTTATTAAAGTTGTATTTCTATTTTTAATTTGTTTTCATTTACCTTGTTGCATGGTCTATTCTTTCACAAATAGCATCAGATGCCACATTGTTTCCAGAGAGATAAGAGATTTCAGCAGCTACTGTAGCAAGCTTCTCCGCATAATCCATGTAACCTTAAGGACATAAAGTAACACAAACTTTAAATCAATACTTCACACACTTTAGACGCTTCACTGGTCTGCATAATAAAAAAGTCTCACCATTTTTCTAAATCTTGCATTGTGGTAAAGTAATTAAATTAATAAATTATATTAAAAGTTAGGCATAATAAAACAAAATATTTACTGAACAGTGTTCTTAAATTGTGCTTTAAATCACAAAGGGAGCCACGAACAGCAACCAACTGATCCCAGTGTTGAGGAGGAGTGCCTTCACCCCATTCTATTGCTTGTTGCACTAAACAAATTTCCTTTGTGAGAACTTCTCTTAATCTTAAATGAAAAACAAAAAGATTTTAAAAATAAATATGGCACAGATAACCCAGCTATTATGTTTATTTAATACTTATAATGACATTAGACACTGGACATATTAACACTGTGTAAAAAATATGCAGGTTGTTCAAAAAAAAGTAAAAAACATTTCTAACCAACTTTTGTCACTTTTTTTTTTTACATGGGAGAATCCTTTTACGGATGTTGCGTCGGTGCCCTGGGTTATCCTCCCTGGCCAGCTCGTCGGCCTCCTTCTGGGACATGACTGTCTCGCAGGAGGCCACTGCCGTCTAGGAGGGCCTGTCACTCGTGAGCATCGCGCGAACGAGGCTCGGGGGCCACAGGTCCACTCCACCGATAGCAGATGCCAGGTCATGGCGCTGCATGGACCAACGCGGGCACACCTCGGGAGTGTGCTGGGCCGAGTCCACCACAGCTCCCCAATCGTGGCACCGCTCATCGGCCTATCGGTGGGCCATCCAGCACAGGTACTTACCGAAGAAACCATGCCCAGTCAGCACCTGTGTTAGACGGAAGACGAGAGGTTTGCGCTTTCGGCGCATCCACGCCTCCAGGATCGGACGCAGAGCACCCGTTGTAAGGACACCGTTCGGGTGATGCGCCAGGTTTTCCTCTCACAACTTTTATCACTTTTGCTCTAACATACCACATCCAATGATACTTAGAAAATTGTGAGATGACCACCTACCAATTGGCCTACAATCTAGGGCAGATCACAGAGAATGACTAGATAGTATTATTAAATAGTAAAAGAAATTGAAAAGATTTTAATGAAAATTTCCAGTAACAGTTAAATTCATGATTCAATTGATCAGAGTTAATATAGGGAAATTAATATATACTATACTATCAAAGGAATAGTGGATAAGTCATACTATATAAAATTACAATTAACTTGATAAAATCATTAATAACAAACCTCTCACTTGTATCTTGAATTGCAACAATGGTGACAGTAAGAAGCTGTGTCGCTGCATTTACATTAACGGTAGTCGCTTGCCTAATAAGAAAATCATGCTCTAGACAGCCGTTGTATGCATCGACACTGAATTTCTCATCTTCAGCACAAAATGCAGCGGTAATGGCTCCGATAGTGATTGGAGAGAAATTACGAATTTTAGTAACTGGAAGTTTACATGGGAACCTTCGAACTGTTTTTAACATATTGAATAATCTGTTATGAAACATGTTTTATACGGGATAGGTGGATGAATTTAAAATTTTATTTATTATGTATCAACTCATCGCGCAATTTTTAAGTGACAATGACACTGACAACTACTTGCTCAATGAACTGTGTTGCTATTTGCCACTTAAACACAAAAAAAATCTGCTAACCCAACCCACTGCTAATACGGAACATTCCCCTAATAGTAAATTAATTGTTGCATTAAGACTAGAATTTATGCTGATATGTTAAAGATAAGAATAATTAAGCCCATTTATAAGAAAAGAATCCACGCTGACTACAAAAGTTCGTGGGACACTCAGAAAGTTTTGAGAAAATAGAAAACTAATTTCATGGAAAAATATTTTTACTAAATCTTTTCAAAGTACTCTTTACCAGCCTTTATACAAAATTTCATGCGTCTGAACGAATTTTCAAAACATTTTTTCCAGTCATCCGCAGACATCTCTTCCACGGCCTTCTCAAACGCTGCTCGCTCGTCTTCCGGGGATGAAAACTGAATTCCTTTGAGCTAATTTTTAATTTTAGGTACTAGAAAGAAGTCACACAGAGCCAAATCAAGACTATAAGGCGGGCGTCCCAGAACTCTGACTAGTGTGGAATCCAAAAAGTCCGTCGTTTTGATCGCAGAGTGCGCGGGCGAGTTGTTGTGTTGAAGAAGGACCCCGTGGAGCCCGGTGTTCGGTCGCTTGTTGCTTTGCAGAAAGTTTTGGCAAGAGTTTTGTGTTGTACCATTCGGTGTTGATGCTGCTTTAGTCTTGAAGTGGAATTGTAATTAGGTACCCCGTCAAAGCAAAGAAACTAGCGATCAAAACTTTCCCTGTGCTCCTCGATTGCTTCACTTTCGTAGGCGTTGGTTCATTTTGAAACAGTCAAACTGTCGACTGACGCTGTGTTTCTGGATCGTGTAGATAAATCCAGGATTGGTCACCTGTCACAATGTCGTAAACACGTCGTGACGAGCCTGCACCAAATGTTTGTATTATGTCACAGCACCAATCCACACGGGCCTGTTTCTCAACTTCGGTGAGGTTGAGCGACACCCAGCGTGAAACTAACCTCATTACGCGAAGATGCTCGTGCAAAATCTTGCGAACACTTCCTGAACCAATCTGCAGAGTATACTGAATCTCTTCGTACGTAATTCGTCTGTTTTTTTTACTGCCAGCACACTTTCTTCGGTGACAGCCGTCGTAGGACAACCACTTTTTGTTCATACCCCAAATGAAGACGACCACGTTTAAACTCGGTATGCCAGCGGTAGATGGTTGCTTCTGAAGGTCCTTTATCCATAAAAGCAATTCGAAGTGAATCAAATGACTCATCAAGTTTTAATCCACATTTGAAATCATAAAAAATCACAGCACGAAAATGTTCTCGATGCAGATACATTTTTAATGATACAAGAAAATTTTAATTGGCTTTCAAAAAATTGGGGAGTTAAATTTGAAAATACATAGCCAACCATTTAAATATTTTTCTAAGAATAAATAATATAATTAATTGTAACTAATATGGTTTTCTGAAATAGAAAAGTACTACAAAGTTACTAGCTTGTTTTACTGATGAGATAAACAAGTCGCTTAATGCGAAATTACATGTTTTGGCTGTACATATTCACTTCAGCAAGGCGTTTGATTTTTTTTTTTGATTTACGTGGAGGAAATGCCTACGCATACCTGCCTTCGCGGGGGCAAAGACAGGTTATGTCGGACTCGGACCGACTAAAACCTCCACGATGTCCACCTGGTCGCTGTACGGCGGGGTCACGGGAACAGAAAGTCTTCTACAACCCCGCCAGCGCCGGCCGCCAAAGCAGCCCCACTTCGGGGGGAGTAAAAATCTCCCCCATTCCTCCTCCGGTAGGGTCGGCCGGAACATACGACGCACGCCCCTCGGGGCCTTTCGTCGTATGGGCAACAAACTCCCCCGAGTCCGTCACCCAAGCCATGGCAGTCAGCGGAGCAAGCTCTACCGGCTTCCTGCGGCGGATCTGGTGTTTGGCTCCACCGCCAACCACTGTGTGGCCGCGGAAGATGGGGAGAGCGGCCGGCGTTACACCGCAGCCCCGCCTCGGCTTCAGTCAGCTGTAGGCGCGCTTTCAAAATTTTTTACTACAAATTTCATAAATAGTCTATCTCTAGAAATCCAGGGCATTGTTGTATCTTCTGGATTACACCGAGCGTTACCTCACTGAGAACCAACCTGTATGTAATAGCGTATAATAATAACCACGACAACTGTACAGCCTTAATAAACCGTACTGGTTTCCAGGTTGTGATTTTTTACCAATATGTCTTAATTTATGGATAAAAACAATAAAAAAGGTGTTAAGAGCCACTAATAATACTAGGACATAAACTTACTATACCACATTGTGCCTATAGCTTAAAGAAACCTGGTGTTATGTCTTGTTACATCAGTAACTTCACAAATTACAGTATCTTTCAAACCATAACGCATTAGCGTTTGAACACAATAGTGTTGTAGAAATAAGCGCTATGGTGGTACGTACCTTGATGGTCTCCAGAAATAGAGATCTTCTGCTAATAAAAGATTTATAATTAAATCGTTCGTAGTTGTCTTCTAAGAAAGGATGAATTTATTAATAAATGCTAACATATATAACAAATAAAAAATAGTTATATACCATTGGTTACATAACAATCCATTTTTTTATTATATTAGACGTACTTATGATAATAAAAAATTTTTATAGTTTAGAAGACTGCACTTATCGGTAATAGTTAAAACTTTATTGGTAATGTTTGTTTTTAGGGAATATTAAAACTCATATTCTTAAGCTCTTTAAGGTCAAGGCTACTGTACTGTAGTGCCTTGATTCCTAAGTACTACTTTTGTCGGTTCAATACCGCATTTGCCAGAAAAAGACCTTTTATGCAAATCGACGAAAGATCATATACGTTAGCCATAACTTCTGTAATAAAACTCCAGATGTTTTAGCAAAAGTAAATTTGGCAGTTTACCTGAAAAGCACAAGATTTTTCTGCTTACATTGTTGTTGCATTTAATCAGTTCCAGTAAAGTTTTATAACCGCTTAATTAAAATATTCATTATAATAATAAAAAATAAGCAGTTATAATTTAAGCTAAGATGTAAAACAAAAATAAAAACTTATAGTAAAAGTGATTTTATTATTGATATTATACATTTTTCTATCTTTTAACGAATTCGAAAACATCCGAATAGTCGCGCTTCATGATAGTTGCCGGATTAACATCGAAGTTTACAAAAGCTATGCTTCGGTCGGCAGCGGCAATCAATTTTGTGGAACTAAAGTCCAAGCTATATATTGGAGACCATTTTTTTTGTGTAAAATACATCTGGAAAGTTACACATATCTTGAGATTAAGAATCATAGGTTCATGGCACATGTCCAACAAAAGTATCGGTTGATGGCAAGAAACTAAAATAAATTTCAAACTGTGATGTAGAAAACGTTAAACAGATAACAACTTCTTTGATATTATTTACTCTCTAAAAAATTATTTTAATTTAAAACAATATACGGGGATTTGGCAACCAATGACTGGTGTGTCACTAAATACCCCACTTGATAATTTCTAGTGATCCATTTTATTTTCAAACATTAAGTATGTAATCTAGTATACTAAAATTTAGAACCTTTACGGTAAAATATTTTTGCGCATTGAGCAGCAACCAGAAAAGATTGTAAAATCTTGTATTTAACCAGGATACCGAAGAAGTGATAGTTTTATTGTGATATACAAAATCACCTAGACTTTCTCTTATTTAGAGATATCTCCAAGACCCGGCGGTGGGAGCGTTGGTAAAGATGTATGTTTTTTTATATATATACAGACCAAAATTATGTTATAGCTTTGTTATAATAATATATTGTACCTGTACATGGCGTCCCGGGCGACGGGCGTCAAAAAGCACACAACGTGAATATTCTGATGCACCAACAACTAAGGCGTTTTTACCATCCGATTTCACGCAGTATAATGATGATTGAAAAGGATCCATGCTGTCATAAACCTGAAAAAATAAATCTTTTAATACAATGACTACACATAATATTGAATCAATAAATTGAAATGTTTTTATTTAAAAAAATTGCTCATCATAGACATTACATTTAATTTTATATTAAAATCAACATTTACATTTTTTTATATTTTTATTATATAGAATTTAGTAAAAATGGATTATATAATGTATTATATGTTTGTATTAAAGAGTTTTTTTTATATTCTTAACTTTTACATTGCACTACTCATATTGGTTTACACTTTCACTAAGGTTAATTGGTAGAAAACTCAAAAGTGAGTTAAGCTGGCCTGTACAACATTTTCTCAGTAAAATTATTATTTGCTGTTACATTGCATTATGAACAAAATGGAAAAATAAAAATAAAATAAAAACAACCAGCATACATAGTACTGAAATAAAAAAAAAATTATTTTATTTGATAATGTGGGGAAACGGGTGGAGTGGTCACAATCATGGAATTGATAAAAACTGCACCACATTATAATAATAGTAATAATAATAAACTTTTATTGCAGACTCTTGATCCATAGTAACATTAATCAAACAATCACACACATAAAAAGAATATAATCTAACACAAAAAAGAAATGTGTATAGTCACGGAATAGATGTTAAGTATGACTAGCCTATTAATTTTACCATTAAGAATAGCCTACAAATCTGAACATTAATGTTTTCACATTGCATTTACTGACATAACTAAGCGGTATGCCTTTCCTAGGCCAGTAATTCTCAACCTATTTATCACGAGATCCACAAATATTTGACATTCAAGATGTCGTCAACCGCAAAAAACGATAATGATTTTTTAGGTTTTCGCAATTGTTACAAATTTTATTTAAATAAACCAAAAGGCCCATACAAAATTCTGAAACTTTGGGCACCCACAACTCGGGAACCCGACCACATACCAACAAACTTCAAACGGGTCTGATCTTATTTAAACGAGATTTGTCTGTATGCCAATCAGCCTCCTACTCCTTGTAGTTCTCGAGATTGAAAATTGTTGAGAGATAGATGGACGGATGGAGATTGTCGTTTAAATATTTATAAAAAATAATAAAATGTTCGGATTTATCGTGTATATAATACTTTAAATTTTCTATGAGATGCTTATTATTTTAAAGTGCGCGACTTTTAGAATGGTTTAAATTAAAACTAGAAGAGTCAACTACAAACACACATCGAGCCATTGGTTGAATATCTATGATCCAAACCATTTCCAGCGACTTATACCAATACCAGTTAAATATATTTCATTGCAGTGTACTACATACTCACCACATGGCCATTTCGAATATCTGTAAGTTTAAGTACACCGGAATGTGAGACATATGCTATAGTGTTCTCATTATGCCACTGTATATCTCTGATCACAGATTTTCCATTTTTTGATACATCAATAGGTATATGAAAATCACATCTGCAAAAATATATGTATGTTGTTTATTTTATATATATATACATAATAAAAGGTTTCATCACAGAATAAAACAAAAAGAAATACTCACATCTGCATGTCAAACAAAAGCGGTGCACTATTTCCATTTAAGCCAATGGCAACTTTGTTGTTTTTATTGTTAGTGGCTAAACACCGGATACCAACTTCTTCTGAAAGTGTTCTAACTGTTTTGCCTGAAAAAATTGGTAAGTAAATGTCAAGTGGTGACACTAGCAGTAAGATCACCACATGGTAAGCAAAACACCCCACATGAAAATGTAGTGCCTGTGAGCATGATATACACTGCATCACATTGTGCTTGTCACATCAGTTTAGTAATATTGTTTAAGTCTAGTAATATTATTGGTTAAGTACTAACTCATACAAAAAAATCCTAATTTAATTTATTCATACTTACTACAATTCATGTTTTTAATTTCATCACATAAATATTCACTATCACTATCTGTAAAGTTCCAAGACCACATGCACAATTGTGAACTTTTATGTGAACCTGTTATCACACATAAATTGTTTTCACTTTTGATTGCTTCAACAGTTGACACTTCTACTTCACCATAGTGATGACAATCATTGATATGACAAAGTAGTACTGGCTTCTTTTTCAGATCATTTAGTAAAAATACAGCAACACAGCCATCTCTAAAATTATAATTGTACTCAATTATAATCTAAAATTAAAAAATCACACACAATCTAAGAAAGAAAACATAGTGATGACTACCAAAATCCACGGAAATTAAATAAAGTATTTTTAAGTTATAAGAATACCTGTTTCCACAAAGCAATATATTGTCCCTGATCACAAATCTTGATATGTCATTAGTTCTCACATCATATCGTTTAATAGTTGGAACATCCAAAGCCCACAGTGTGGTTCTACAGTATGGTAAACCTCTATTATCTGTAGGAAAACAGAAAAGGTCTGATCCAAGTGCCAACAGCAAAAATTCTGATTTATAAAATTCTAGCCAGGGCATGTAGAGTGTGTCATGATGCAGGACTATCTAGAATAAAATTGCCAATATATTGTTATTATTACCCCTTAGTGATAAGATGTGGTCTTATTAACAATAGTTATTTATTAATTCTGAATTGATTATTTATATAGATAATTAAAGTCAATAATGACCTTGGCATATTAAAAAACGGAGGTGTTTCAGACCTTCAACAAAATATTTATATGTGTGGCATACTCTTACACCATTTAGCTACATATCTTACAGTTTTGTGCCCAATAAAAGACAGAAAATTTTAATTTATAATGCCATTGGCTAGTTATAATATGTGTAATATTTGAATTTATTCCCAGTACCTGGTTTTTATATATCCCTTTGCACCAATTGTGTGAAATTCGACATCTTCTATACCAGCACAGAGAATCAGGATCACTAAAAAATGCTTTTTAACAATTTAAAAATTATAACAATAATTAAAGGAATACACCAACTTCAATTTTTCGCTAACCTGAATGGAGGATCACAAAGTACTAATTTATTTCGAGCTATTTTTCTCCAAATGGTATTATCACTTATAATCAAATTTTTAAATTTTTTGCAAGAACGCATTAGGCTGCAAAGGTCTTGTACGTTTAAAATGTTACATATGTTCACTAAAACCTCGAGGGGCAATTCCAGTATTGTTTTTCCTTGCATTTTTAAAAAGGATTAAGTGAAGGCAATTATGTACAAGAAATCATTTTGTTTTCATAAGTACGAAATAATCTAGAAGGTAGAAATAAAATTATCTCATTTTTACAAAACAACATATTGTGATTGTATTTATTACGTAAATGTTTACTACTTTTCTGTAATAAACATATTAAAAATATAAGCTGAAGTCTGAACTGAAGTTTACAACAATTACATGGAATGACAGATTCTATTTAATTGTGGTTATTGTTTAATTCGCTTAAAAAGAGACAGGCAAAGATCACAGACCATAGAGCTTAAATTTAATTTTGTATCTGTCGTTACGCTAAAAAATCGATTATGGGAATTATTGTAATACTAGGAAGTTTTCATCAACAATTCACACATTACCAGTTCTTTTGTACAATTATGTATAAATTAAGTTAACCAATTCAAGTTTTTTAAAAGTTGTCACTGTACGTAACATGAAGCGTCATGAGTGAACCTTTACTTATTTTTTTATTTGATGAAGCAACTAGACGAGCGGGATGGTTACCTGATCGTGACTGATCTGACTGCCAATAATAACTTGGCGTTAATTGGAAGGATATAGGCAGCCGCATATCATGGTTTTCGCTCAGAGACACAAGATGTTATGTTTTGTTCCCTTGATCATTTTACTAGCTATAACACCTTTCATTGAAACAAAGGAATGTTTGCACAGAGCAAAAATACGAGAAATAAGATTTTGAATACTTATCTTAATACAATAATAATTAAAACAAATCCCTTTTTTTACGCTTGTAATTTCATCAGTCTAATCGGCAAAAGTAAATAACGCAAACTACAAAATTTTGTAAAGTTGCTCATTTACTAAACTGTTTACAGCTTATGGATCGGTACATATAATTTAAATGTATTTGTATCGCTTATTGACTTAGAAAGGACAATGTGTATACTTTATAATAACGTAAGTATTTTATAATATCTATGAAAATGTTTTATTAAGTTCATATTTAGAATACATTACTAATTAATAATATTTTTTTAAAACGTGTGCAAATTCAACTCTGATCGCTGATTTTATGGCCTCTTTTGTTTAAATTTTGACAGTGACAGTGAGTCATCTTTATGTCTTTAACGAAAAACGGCAAGTTGGCGCTTTGATTAATCAATTTTTTGTTTATAATCATGTTGGCTTTTAAAAATGGTTGTAATTTTTATAAACAATAATTTATTTGGGTTTCCTTGTAATTCTCAGCAATTTAATTAATTAATGAACAATCATAGAATTACCATACGTTAGTAAAGTTATAATTTCGCTATGGATTTATTCAAACACGGTACGTACGATTCCTTTAAGAAACAATACCTCTAGTTCTTAGTAAACATAATAGGAGAGACTTTTAGAAGAAAAGGTGACTAAATATTAAAATCCTTTAAGCTTAATTACGGAACACCCAATCAAGGTCGTTCTCTTTCGTACCAGGTACCTACATACGATAATGATACATTGATACTACGCAAAGCTACGCAGTACTGTATTTACGTCAGTGGGTGGATTTCGACGTTATCATTGTTTTATCGCACTGTGTGCTTTATTTGTTTAGTATATTGTCTGACAGGACAGTTTAATGTAGATAGACCAAACCTGAGGCAGTAATTGTTCAGTGCAGTGTGTTTTATTTATTGTTAATTCGTTGTTAGTTATTGTGAGAGTTTTTGTCAACATTTTTTGTCATATTATTAGAGTACTGAAAAATAAGGTTTGTTTATTTTGGCTTTTTTAAAAATAATATTCAAAAAATAACTTTATTTATTATTTTTTTTTAAATTTAAAAGTTTTAATAAGTTTTGTGATAAAAATGTTTATATTTTTAACAAAGAAAAAATACTTTATCAATAAATAGAAAAAGATTTGTAAAAATTAAACATTTACTTATAATTTGTAAAAACAGATATGAAGGGACCAACACGTCCAGCACCATCTCTACCATCTTTAAACGGCGTGAATCGTTATTCCCCTGTCACAAATTGGCAAGACAATCCTTTTGGGGTAGATGTCTTTGAGCCCACGCCTCAATATACACAAAAGAAAAAGCCTCCACCGCGCCCACCACCGCCTAAAATGTCTAGGCAGCCTGAAGTTCCTGCAAAGCCTTCTCATTTTATTAGAAAGCCAACAGTACTTTCATCACTGTTGTCACGTAAGAGACAAACAGCCAACTCTAATGGGTCTGTGGTATCTGAAGTACAAAAGACAGTGTTAACAGACATAAGCAGTGAAGTGGACACTACAAAAATGTTTCCAAAGTGTGAAATGCGAAATGTGCAAACTGGAGCCCTCATTGATCTATCCTCTCCACCAAGCTCACCAACTTTCACAACAAGATCCAGTAGTGATGGTCTCAGTGTAGATAGCTTTGGTTCAGATGCAACAACATCCACAAACCAACATAATCTTTATGGTGGTAATATATCCCAGTCAGAAAGTGGATTTGAAGATGATTTTGATCTATTTCTTAGTAATAAAAGAAATGTGCAAAGAGAGGATACATTAAATGATTTAATGCTTGCGGATCCATTTTCACCACAGCCTACTGCACAAAAGCCTGTTGTTATGAAGAAACCAGGGCTAAGTAGAGATCCATATGACTTTACAAGTAATACTCAGGCTTATGCTGTGTTAAAAGGGCCAACAATAATTCGTGCTAAACCAGCAAGACCTAAGCCTCCTGAGAATTCTGTAGTCTTGAAGAGTACACTTGTTAGCAGTACACCAATTACTTCTATGAATGTAAACATGACCGTCCCAATTCAAAAAGTTAGCAATGGCTTTGGTGAAAATTATGTGAGTAATGTTTTTATTTAATTTCAATTGTCAATTTTAAATAGTACATAATTGTAATTGGTGGCAATTATAATTAGTTTTTTTACAGAAAACCAATAATTTTAAAAATATGAGCAAATTCTTTTTTATTATCACAAATTTACTTTACTTTTATCTTACAACTACTCCATGATTATAATCCTCTTTTTCATTGGGGAAGTCAAGTGCTTTATCTTCTCTTAACTTTAGTTACTATGTGCTTATAGAAACTGAAAGAAAAGGTGTAATAATAAATGCATATAGAATCATAGAAAATTATATATCAAACTACATAAATATCCATAACTTTATATTTCTTATTTAACACATCATAGTTGTAATTAAATAACAGCATAATTTATGTAACTCATATAGAATTAAAAAGCAATGCTCAAGTGTCTGAAGCATTTACTACGGTTAATGGTTTTGGCTTTTTAAATCTTGTTATTGTTCTAAGTATTCAAGGCCTCTTGAGAGAATTCATAGTAACCAATTGTATAATTTAGTTCTATTAAAAAATTTAAAAAAAATATTGAAAAAATCTATGCAAATGTACATTTCAATCTTAACTGTGGCAATTTATACATTATAAAAGATAGAATAGCTATTATATAGACAGAGATTACCTCATCTTGGACTATTAAGGTTTTTTATCTCCCAAATTGTCTTTCCTGTACTTAGTTACACATTTTATTTTAACACAGTTTTCTTTTTGATATCTTACACTAAATATTTTGTTTTATTGCAATAATATTTAATCAAATGAGTTTAAATTTAAAGAAATAAATTTGATTGTGTCTTTAGGAGTCTAAGTTATTCACTTGGGAAGATGACACCATGTCAGGAAGAGAATCATCTCCCCCTATGCCTACTATACCGCCACCTCCACCTCCGCAAGTCAACAACGAAGACTTGGATGAATGGCCAGAAGATGCTCAAGAATTTTTGGCTGAGAACCTTCTGGATGTTCCTGATATTTCAGATAGTGTGCCACAAGCAGTTGCTTTATTTGATTACTTTACCAACCACAAAGAAGATTTGTGTTTTTCGGTGAGTTTATTTTTGTTACATATTCAAACTTTGTGTGAGAATATTAGATTTTTATCTATTGTGCAAGGTCGTCTTGTTATGTAACAAAAAGAGCTGTGGAATAATACAGATTTGCATTTGTTGGCAAATATTTACACCTCCCGTTTACAATAGATGCTATAGTTTACTACTTCATAACTATTAGTTAGTACACATGGAAGCAAGGAATGGTAAAATGAGTACTAAACCTTTTATAGTTTAAAAAATTTCTTTTGGATCATTGATACACTACTAATGGCTAAATACATTCTTTTTTATGTGAAGGATTTATGGCATGAAAAAGAATTACTGGAATAATAATAGCTATACTAAATTAGGGTTTTGTTGATAAATACTCATACTGTGTCATGGTAAATCAGCGTTACAAACATGCACGCATGAAACATGCAATTATACGAGAACCTGCACAGACGCAATTCTTTACGGCTAGTTGTTTTCTATTACGATTAAATGTAAATACTATCGCTATTGGCATGCTTTAACGTCCATTCCTAATATCCTATTGTTTCTGAATTAGATTTTCTTTAATTATCCAGTGTTGTCCAGTTATCATCATCTCTCGTATTAGATATATTATTACGATTCAATAAATAAAGTACAATGAGGTGAAGTGATACTATTGTTTTATCATTGCTACTATAAATAGATATTTACTGAAATTATTACCAATTAATGACTATTTTAAATCCGATGATTTGAGCGTGAACTAATTTCGATGAGTACTCAATTCATTGTGGAAAGTAACAAAAAGATGATTTTTATAAAACAAAAACTATTACATCATATTTTGAGTGACAATTTTTAAAATTTTTTATCTTTAAAATCATAACACTAATTGTTTTAACCATAGAAATCGTAAAACCTGATACATGATCAAAGCCGTTAGTTACTGGTGGTAGGTCTCTGTTGCCGGAAACCGTCTAGTTAAGTACCACCGCAGTTCCTATTGCATTTGACAAATAGTAATGTAAACATTACTATTGGAGGGTGCTGTAAGCTAGTGAAATTATTGAGATAACGAAATTTAACATCTGATGGCCAAAATCTTCGAGCACAATGTGGTGCGGTGGATACATAACTAGCGCCATAATATTATGTATAAATAAATAATCCAGTGAAGATAACAAAATATGAACAGATAAAAGGGGAAAATTCTTTTGTGTAGTAATGCTAAAACATCTGTACAAATATTGTTTGTTTTCCACGTGGCTGAAGGCCAACTTGTTGTCTTATTATAGATTATTTATTTCATGTGTATAGGTGCTAGTTATCTTCATCCTGCCGCCAAGTTCTAGGCATTTTTAAAAAATATGTTTAGTTCTTAATATTGTTACTAACACATTCATAATTTGTTATGTTAAATTTCTTTTTTATACAAATAATTGTACTAGCCTCATGTTTATAAATAGTAACGAAAATATTTTTTTTTGCGATGAGGCGGACAAGATGTTTAGCTTTTTTTTTTTTTTTTTTGGGTTTTTTGGGTGGTTTGGGCCACCATTATGGCCGGGAAAGCTGGATAGGACCCGGGGGGCGCGGTTGCCGCA
>DWLS01002636.1:0-17658 GCA_018246255.1 Pachliopta kotzebuea | reverse complement strand
ACACATTTAAACGTTTTTTTTAATAATGTTACTTTAATTTTATCATAGTAAAATATGTTTAATTTCAAAATTGTGTGTCGTTTACAAATGTCAAGGAAAAATGTTCAAATCACGTTCACTAAAATATCATATATCATGTTTCTTTTCCGTTTCCGTCGCGCTTGTTTAAAAAAATTGGTTTTAGCTTTTTCGGTTGTAAAGGTTTCTTTGTTAATGCTGCCTAAAAAGAGCTTAAGCTTTTACAGTTCTTAGTGACTACTTTTTAATCGTTATTAAATTTTATTCATGACCATGATAATTTTTTTGGAACTAAACATCTAATTATTTCTATATTCTCTCTCTACATATAGAACTTAAACCATTTATTATAATTACAACAGTATACGTTAATAAGTAATAATAGTGACACCGATTGATGATAACACAACATGCGGATAATTAAATAATAATAAATTAACATCATGGTTTTTTATTACATGGCGACAACACATAACTCTGGTAACGTAAGTAAGCATAATTATTTAATTCTTTTACCATTATCAAAATTTATTTAGAAAAAAGGTCATTTTTTTATTCTTTCGATTCCATGATCTAATTTTACTTATATCAAAAAAAAATTAAAAATAATTATGCTCTATATAATTATAATTGTATTAACAGTTTTTTGATTAAGAGTGAACTAATGTCCACTAATGATTTAAGTGTAGTTATAATCAAAGAGCAATAGATTATCCCGAATATAAGAAGCAGTTGAAACATCAGACTTGCCGGAGCAACGTCAATTTAAATGGTAATGGATATAAATTCAACGCTGAACTAATCTCACGCACTATGAAATATTCTCAAACACCTTAAAATAGTCTATTTTTGGCTGCAAAATTACATTTTTGAGGTTTTAAATTATTAATACCAAAAATCTCTCAACGTCTTTTAAATATCCATGACATGCTTTGTCATTAACAAATTGAAAATATACACTACTTATTCTTTTCTTTCTTCTGATAGTCTCATTGTTATAATACAATCCATATAGTAGATAAAGAGTGTGTAAAGACATATGGATTGAACTTTTTGTCAGTGAATAGAGAAATAAATCTGGACAAAACAATTCAATCACGAAACTTATTGATTTAAAAAAACTGATCAAAAAGATATATCCGTTCTCTTGCATTTATTTTCTTCTTATTATACGAATAATAATCAGTAAATTCAAGCAATCAGAACTGGTAATACGTGTTTGGTGCTTACTTAATCTGTGAAAGAAATCGTAAAACAATGATGTACGCATATATACATATATAAGAATATATAAAAGCTGTTTGGTCCACATTGAAAGCAGTATTTCAAGTTGAAAACAATTATCAACAAGATAGAATTCTACCTGGCTTTACATCGAAATCACTAAATGTGATGCATTAAAAATTCAAGCAATGCTCTAAAAAACTAATTAGTAGTTACATAATAATTTTAAAAAGACGCATTTAATGGAAACATAAACAATATTTTATTGTTGTTTAAATCAAATAATACTTTATCATTACGGGCTTGAATTAATAAATATTAATAAGTTTAATTCTCATTAATAGAGTTGAACTTAGCATTAAGCAAAAATTTTACAGTTATACTTAACTACATATATTTTAACTGTCCATAAAACCGTATCATTTGCGAAATCTCTTTATAAATTTTACGATCTTGTTAACTTTATTCATTTAATTTTTTAAATAACATTGAAAATACTAGTGGACATCTCTTTATATGTATATCCACAAATATTTATATCACAATTTTAAAATTACATAAAACATTGAGATTAGAGTTCTTTATGTTACAGATTTACTTATTAGATATCTTATGGGATAATGTTTGAGCCATGTCTGCTAGAATTTGGCGCTTATAAAATAGCAAATTCTAATAAGGGGAACAGAATAAATTATTACTTACTAATTCATATTTCCTTACTCCACGGTACCAACAGAATCAATGGGTCTTTAAAGGAACTCTTTTTCTTCATACATTTTTTAAAAACTTAAAGTAGTAGAAAGATATGTTCTGAACTCGATATTGACCATAGATAATACATGTTGACAAGACATTGACATCTGGCTTGACAGCTGATATCCACAATCTCAAACAAAGTATTGTAATGAAATGTCTAAGTTTGTATTGGATTGGTTATCGTGTTTAAAACGATGTATACACATTAAAATATGCGTATTAATGATAAATGAATTTAAAAATTGAACACCCCTCTTCATGAAAGTCATTAAAATGACTTTTATTAATTATTTTATAGCTCTTTAATTTATATTGATAAGGCTTCAATAAATCATTGCCGATATACATTTATCCAATATACTTGCCTTGCCTTATTTTTAACAGCATCATGTCGGCCTTATTAACAGCAGACTGGTTCCAACTGGATTCTTACTACAGGTAAAATATTGTTTTGTTCTAATATTGTAAATTTTTTGATATTTACTAAAACATTTTCACATCGTGTTTATAACAAAATCGTTTTCTAAACAGTTGTCTTGAAATGTTTCTTTTCTGTTCTTGTATGATTTTTGGCATGTATTGGATATACCACTTAAAATGCAACAACAGATTATCATATTAGTATCATAAAAATTTGTGTTTATTTACAGAAAGTTCGATCTATATATTATGGCATGGTCTGTAGATGAAGAACTAGGAAATATGATAGTCAGTGGTGCACCATATGGTGGTCCCATTGCTGTAGTTCGAGATAGGAAACAATATGTGAGAATTGCAACTACTGCTAAACCTGTTATAACAATTTATAACTGTGTTGGAAATATTGTGTCAAAGATATTGGTAAGTATTTAAGTAAGACAAGTCTAAATATTTGTTTAATAAACAAAATGCTCAGTTAAAGAAGGGCATTGTTTATTATACATAAACAAAACAAAGAATAACTTTTCAGTGGAATAATGGAGTGCTCATTCACATGGGTTGGTCTGATGGGGAACAACTGTTGTGTGTTCAGGAAAGTGGAGATGTTTTAATTTATGATATGTTTGGTGCTTACCAGAAGACATTCAGTTTAGGGCAGGAAGTCAGGGACACTAAGGTAAAACATTTTCTGATTAAATCTAAAATAGTTAAAAGTACATGATTTTAGAAAATGAGGCTTTAACATAAAAGTTTAGATTAATGTTTTTTAAAAAAACTAATCAATTGCCAATTTAAAAGAGCATGTCACTTATCAATATTAAAATAAATTAGTCCAATGACTTCTTTTCATAAAAAATCAATACTCAGGATATAAAAAAGAAATTATTTATTTTGAATAAAATATTACAGCAACTAGACAATGACCAGAGCTCACCTCTGAACAAGACATTAACAAAAGAGTTGTTGTTTTTCCTACTTTCAGGTGTGCAAAGCTCAGCTCTTTCCAAATCCTCATGGAATTGGGCTAGCAGTGATTACATCAACTAATCGCATGTTTCTAGTCAGCAATGTTTCAGATCCTAAAATTAGATCTGTGCCAGATCTGCCACGTACGTATTGTTGCCATCATTTAAAACATTTCATATATTTATTTAAAAGTATCCTACAAAAGAAGTGTATGGTGAAAATAAATCTAATCTCTAATCTTTGATAATAACAAATAATATATATTTCCCTTTTTTTTTACTACAGGTGCTAATGAACCTATTAGTTCCTGGTGTGTATTTAGTTCTGGACAACGATCCTCTTCAGTCATTGGGTTCCTTGTTTGCAGAGATAAAGAAATATACAAGTGTCAACTTGGAGAATCTAGAGCTATACTGATGGTAACTATGAATTATGTTATAAACTAAGTGCAAAATTATTTTAGAATATGTTAGGGGTGGTAGTCTACAAAAATATGTAATATTTTAATAATATATGATAATTTAAATATTTTGACTTGGTATCTTCATAAACTAAAAATTAATTTTTCCAGCGTCCAGAGATACAAAATCCTTATACACAGATAGTATCAATAGTGCCTTCACAAAATGGTCGTCATGTGGCACTGTTTACTGATTCTGGCTTCCTATGGATTGGATCATCAAATTTCAAAAATAAATACTGTGAGATAAATACTGGTTACATCAAGCATCCCAAAGAATTAGTTTGGTTAGTTGTGAACTCATAATTTTATTTCAGTGCGCCAAAAAGTAAATCTTTTCAAGTACCTTTTCATGCAATAATATATCTTAATGTAGTGCGTAAATGATACTATATTCCAGATAGAACAGTGCATTTACTGGAAGTAATAGGATTTAACAAATTTTATCTCAAAGGTACAAGCATATATATCATCGTAACTAGCTCCTTGGTGTGGTCGCGCCCACATTATATATCATTTATTATTACGGCAAAAAAGTTACATTATAAAATATCTGTATCCTTTTATTATTGCAGGTGTGGATCGCAAGCAATAGTGGGCCATTGGGATGACATGATGTGTATATATGGTTTCAATGAAACAGTAGTCTCCTACCCATATGATGGTCCATTCCACATCATTCCGGAAATGGATTGTGTCCGCGTTGTATCTGAGATGACGCACGAATTAATACAAAAAGTACCAGCGGTAGTCGATAAAATACTTAGGATCAACAGTACTGCACCCGGTTCATATCTAGTTGAGGCCTCCAAGCAATTTCAAGTACGACCTAAAGTTCATGTATTCTTAAAAACAAAATTTTATAATAACTCCTTTCACTTTTTATGTCATTTGTTGTTTATATGCAATCTCAGTTTTGTTACCTCAGTAATTTTAATAGCCACAGCACATACTGAACCAACATTAACAAAAATATTCTTATTACCGAGAAATTCTTTCTATTATTACTGTTTAATTTATGTTATATTAGAGAATTAAAAAATTGCTACTCGAATACAAGCAACAAGGCCAGCGGGATTTTCAAAGAATGTCATAAATTAAAAACAGGCTAAAAATCAGGTACTTTTTTTATTACTTCGTGAATTTTAGAAGCGCAGTCATAGAGCAGATGAGTACATAAGATTAGTGAAACCGGATCTCGCCAGTGCTGTGCAGGACTGCGTAGACGCAGCGGCTTTCGAATTCAACCCAGACGTCCAGAAGATGCTAATACGCGCGGCACAGTTCGGCAAAGGATTCATCCTGGATCCGGTGCTAACGGAGCACTATGTGAAAACATGCCGGTGGCTTAGGGTGCTTAACGCGATACGGGATCCTAAGGTCGCTATTCCGCTCACCTTCCTGCAGTATCCTTTTAAAAAACTAAATTAAAAACTAAAAATATATTTCGTTATTGAGTACCTTTGCGAAATAAACACTATCCTTGCTCTGGTTCCTTCAAAGATTGTGATTTTTAGTTGGTTGTAGGTTTTTTCATCATAGTTATCACTTTCAAATTCTAATTTACCTCTAAAATTACTAATCCGGCTGTAAACATTAAGAGCCAGGTAATACTGCTCGAACACGCTTCACTATTGACGATCTAATTGTCAGTTAACACTGGTATTACTACTAGCCCCATTTAAATAATAAAAATTGTTCCTTAGTGTAACGTAACAGAGTTCAAAATCTAGGCGAGCGAATCTTGTTAGATCGTCTGATATGGCGCCGCCTACATTGCCTCGCCGGTCACATCGCCTCCTACCTGCAACTGAAAGACGGACAAACAAGAGTGCTTTCACATTGGGCCTGCTACAAAGTAAGAATCATAATATTATAACATACTAGTTTTTTTTTTTTTTTAACGCGGGGGAATCCTTTTACGGACGTTCCGCCGGTGCCCTGGGTGGGCCCGGAGGGGTGTGTGGGACTCGGCCTGGTTGGCCCCTACCCACTAAACCTACCGCGAAGTGTCAGTGACAGGGCACCCCAACGACCGACCGGTCCCGGCAGAGACCGGACTTCTCCCTCTAAAGGGGGACTTCTCCGGCTAATAGAGAAGTCCCGGCGACGCCGAAGCATTGGCGGGGCCAGGTACCCAGCCTGGCCCGCTTCGGGTTACGGGGGCAGCAAGAGGAGGCGTTGGTATTGCCTCCTGCGCACCCCGACTCGCCGCCTGCGGAGGGAGGAAGCCCCTGGGCTATCCTCCCTATAACATACTAGTTTGCTTTATCGTTTGTGGTAGTCATAAAACTTGATCTAATGAAACTTCTTATTCATATTAATACTATTATAAATATTTAATCATCACGTCCTTCCAGAAAAGTTCTGATTAATACAACAGCAGTTCTAAAAAGTACTACATAAATATGCTACAACCGCATTCGCATGAATTTTAGTTTTAATATCTTTAAACGCTGTTACTACAACAAAGTAATATATTAGTAATGTTTCTACATTTATTATCGTAAATAATTTTTTTAACGCAATATATTTTTTTAAGCTAAACAATTTGTACAAAAATTATACTTCATGCAGATACCTTAAAGTCTATGGTCAAATAAGGAAAGAGTTATTTGGTACAACTTTATTTTGAATTTTCATAGCAATGTAAATGTTTTAACCAGTTCTTCATTCAAATATTTAATTTTTTTTTATTTGGTTATATATCAAAAATAATATTTTTTTTACAGGTAACACAGCCTCATTTGGACAATGAAAGTGCAGCGCGGGAAATCGGTGAAAAACTACGTAATATTCCAGGTATATCGTACGCTACCATCGCCATGAAAGCAGCAGAGAAAGGCAGGAAAGCTTTGGCAATTAAGGTTAATAATATTTTAATAGATTGAGGCGATATGTAAATATAGTGTTCAGTGGCTCTCTACAAGTTAGATAGATGATTTAAAGGTCGTAGGAAACCATACGACCGATCAGTGAGGAAATATTTATAACTTATAAGCGTAATTATGTACTGCGTCGACATCATGCGCCTGCCAACGAATCTTTATTGAACTGTCTTCATGACACAAGCTCATCGGCACATTGTATAAATTTGGTATGAGAAAGCCAGACTTTTGCTTGAGTTCCACCATCCGCGGCAGTTTTTATACACCATGTAAACTTGGGCAGACTGGTCGATACATTGCCTGGACAGAATTCTTGTGAGAGTCCCAATAGCGGGAACATTAAGTTGGCTGTTTATTAACTATGATAACATTTTAGCTTACTAGGTAAAAACTAGATGAGTTGTTTAATAAATAAAGCATTAACAAATTTAATTCGGTCATGGCAGATATTAGAGTATGAGACACATAGCAAACTGCAAGTGCCGTTGCTGCTTACGCTGGGGGAGGGGCCCACGGCGCTACGAAAGGCGACAGCAAGCGGCGACACTGACCTCGTTTACGTTGCTTTATTACACCTTAAGGAAAAAATGGGCAAACACGAATTTGAGGTGATACATTTATATTAAATACTCTACTTAACTTTATAGGAAAATTAGTAAGAGACTTTTCTTACGCACTAAAAATCACTCAACAGTCACTCCCAAGATGTTGCTGGGATCTTCTACGTAGTAAACCCATGCTCCGGTGCGCCAATACACTATGCTTAAGCAAATCAAAAGACATGTACCTCATAGACTACCGTCTTGCTATGTTATATCAATTACGAGCCCCCCTCGTATTTGTCATCCACGCTAGGCTCGTTTACTAAGTGGTGAAGGACCCACGAATCAGAAGACCGTTTTACCAGTACAACAAGCAGGAGTGACCTCAGTCTTATTCTTAATAACCCATAACTAGAAAATCACCGGGTATAAGATTCCGACTACCAGTAAATCAAGCAGCCTTTTTTGGCTTGTATAACAGTATTACCTAACTTTCTAAATCGTAGTAATGAAATTTCTGTTCCCCAGCTCACGATACGCGGATTCCCACTCGCGCAAGCGCTGTACGTAAAATACTGCGCCGGGCACAACCGCGAGGCGTTACGAAAGGTTTTCGTCCAGGAAGACAATTTTATGGGACAAGCGGCCACGCATATCCGAGACGCTATCGATCAAACCAACCCTGGCAGCATGGAAGCCTCGCTCATATCCGCCCGGGAATGCTACAAGAAGGGGAAGAACGATTTAGGTAATACCTTACTTACCGTCGGCCCTCACAAAAACCGCGCTGACCTCAACAATATTTCTGATACGGAGTATTGTGCAAACGTTACAGTCTAGTTCCTATCACGCTGAAAATAGTGCAATTAAAGGATTGACTTAGTCTTTTGTCAAATACAATGTGGTGCTATACGAACATCACCTCTAGTGTCAGATTGATATAAAATATAACTCTAAGTGAATATAACTATGTTATCAAGCAGATTTGCAATATGAATATAGTAGCTAGTCGCAGGTTTGAAAAGCTCTACTACGAGATTAACATCTTATGTTGACACAAAATTGAATGCCCTCCGTTTTACTAGACAAGAATTTAGCAGAGATTTACTTTTATCTTAGCCTACATTATAAGGTATAAGAACATACCGGTTTTAAATTCTTAACATAAAACATGTATTAACTTTAAATAAGAGTTAATTTGTAACTATTAGAGTAGTCTCCATGAATTAGCATGTGTTAAAAAGAGAGTTTATCGAATGAAAGAAACAACGCATTTTTGTTTCGTGAAGATTTTTTGTAACTCATACCACCTTTACTGTGCGATAAGGAGTTTTATTTCAATACGCATTTTTTTCAGGAGTGTCTATATGTGAAGACGCTCGTAAACTTTGCAAGCAGCAGTCGAGCTTGCAGGAGACGTATGGGCAAAGCTTCGTAGGGCTGTCGTTACACGACACCGTCAAGAAGCTGCTGGAACAAGGAGAAGTCAAGCTAGCTGATAAGCTTCGCTCTGAATATAAAATGCCAGATAGAAGGTATTGAAACATTTACCAGTCATCTCTTATCAAGATATATTACTTATCATATACATCTGTATCATCCCTTCCATCTAATATCTTCCCTTTTTTTGCGTGCGTCCGTGCAGAATGTGATGTCGCTAAGCCAACTTAATTAACAGACGCCTCTGTTTTTGACTTTATTATTATTGAAATAAAACTTTTAGTCGCGAATGCAACGGGCAACTACTATAAATTATTTAAAATGAGTAACTTCAAAGCATAACTATCACAATTATATCAAAAATAAACGGACTTTTTTATTTCTATTGCTGGAACTCGGGACCTAAAAAAAAATTATAATTTTTTTTCTTTGCTACTTTTAATGTTAATTTTCAGATATTGGTGGCTACGCATATTAACACTCGCTGAAAAGGACGACTGGGAGGAGTTGGATCGTTTCTCAAAGTCTAAAAAATCCCCCGTAGGCTATGAGCCGTTCGTCGACGCCTGTCTGAATTACAACAAGAATGATGAAGCTCTCAAATATCTGCCAAAGTGCCGAGATGACATTAAAGTGAAATATTATGTGAAAGCTGGGTAAGTGACTCTTTAGCGCTTTCTTTGTAGAACGGAAATCTTCGTCAGATTCAGGGAGTACATGTTAGACAATTTATTTAGTGATAGTTTATCCAAATCCCTTGGTTAACCACTATGCTCATAATGTAAAGAGCATTACTCTGTACCGGTATTGACGACCGAGACCGACACGTGAGGACTTTATTTCCCCCCCTATGACGCTAACAAAACGATCACCTGCTAGTAAATGATACACTTGCCAATAAAAACGTGGCGTTGATAAAGATTTCTCATTTACCTGAAACTCACACGGGATTGACCCTGCGCCTCCACGTTTAGCGAATAAAAACTATTTTTTTTTTATTGAACAAAGTGAGCAAAGGCGTTAACTTCATGTTAAACGATAGGTTTTGCCATAACAATATAGCGACATTGAATATTGTACGCTTACAACACATTATTCTCGTACTTTTGAGACTTGCAATTTTGAACTCTATCCAGTGAATTCAATAGTTATAAAAACCTTTTGTACTGAAACACAGTAATGCATGTAAACTTGTTTAACTGCAGAAATAAGCATTATCTTCTTTCCTAACTAAACCGCGTTTAGCAACAGTTTTAAGGCCAGAAGAAAAGAATTAACAACCTCCGACCTAGACTATATTCTCTTTAGGTTTTTTTTTTAATTATAGCGGGTTAAAAAATATTTAAACTGCAGGTTCTATGAGGAAGCAGCGCGAGTGGCATTCGAACAGAAGGACAAAAGCGCTTTATTCTTCGTTCAAAGCAAATGTCCCGTACGAGAATCGAGTCAGCATGCTAAAATATCAGCGTTATTAGAACAGTTGAATACCAAAAAATAGGAATGATACAATATTGCCGTTTGAAAATATACCATTTTCTATTTAGAATTCAATTTATTTAATTCAAACAATGTTTCCAATATATCTTGTAACTTATGTATCTCATTGTTAAATAATTATTCTCTATTTTTAAGGAATTCTAAGAAATAAAATAAAAATGGCGTAATCATGTTTGGCTTTATTTGTAACATGTATGAACCTCTTAGAAAATGAACAATCACATCTGTAAATGAAGTCTCACATTTAGATTTTATCTTTAGGTTAACTAGTATCAAATAAGATTTTTTTGACTGCACACTATTTACTTTATAAACATAGCTTATAGCAATTTTAAAAATGTTTACAGCATCATGCAATATTTTGCTAATATGTCAATCAGCCAAAGAAGGCCCACTGCTGAGCATTGGCATCTCACACGGATCTCTACACAGATTAGTCAATGGTACATGTCAATACATAAATGGGACAAAACTTTGCAAGCGCATTAAGTATTCCAAAAAATTATTCAAAATCTTGCAACTTACACAAAATGTTGTTTACATAAAAATATATTTTAAATATATACAATTTCTAAATCAATCTTCATTTAAATCACTGTTTATATTTAATAATTTTTCTACTTAAAACAAATCAATAAGAAATTCAAATTAAACTATAGTTCAATCACATTGACAGCATATAAAATTAATGTATTAATAAATTAATATAATAAATATAGGCTTATAATGTATAATTAAAAACGGAGGAATACTTGGGGAAAATATATATCACCTATTGTCATTAATCATTCAAGTAATCTATGATATTAAAGGTAATATGTGATTTTGTATATGGATATAAATATTTAAGACAAATAAAAATTGTTTCGGATAGAAAACATCACAACCGTTTATGAACTGATTCAAATATGTATATAATAAATAAATATGTATACAGAAAATATATATACAATTTAACCTCTTCATGAAATGTTTTATACAATAAGTATATATTTAAATTGAGACAGAAAAATATTATCTATAAACGGATATATATATAGACAGATTACAAACAATTTAAAAGTTTCCAAATAAATAAATATGCCTACCGCAACATAATAATCCTTTCTGTTGTTTATTCTTGACCATATTTCTTTTTATCATCAAACCACAATATTCTCTTTGAAATTTAATTGACAATTCACAATGAATAACAAAATTATGTCTCGTAATAACAGTGTTAAAAATTGTGGAACAAATAAAAAAAAATATTAACTGCTTAAGTTTTTTTCAAAGCAATCGAACCTACAATGTAATATGATCAGGGTTTATTAATCGTCAATTTAATAAAAAATTTGCCAAAAAATATTTAGATTTTAACAGAACACGCACAAAAAATTGTTTAAAAATAATTTAAATAAATTCTAAAAACCAGTCCAGCTTACAATGACAAGTCTAATTTAACTTATAATAAAAATTTTAATATACATAAGGAATACACCACACTGAAACCAGTGCAACTGCTAAATATTAAGACACCTGTCATTTTTTTTTACATATACAAACAATCCGCAATAGTATCTTCAACAATCAGTCTTAAATGAAACAATGGCTTCTAATGTCAAATGTAATGACTATAACATCTAATCATAACTCACAATAAGCTCAAAATAAATTTCAACGCTACTCCTGTACTATCACATACATTTCCAAATAAACCTCAAACTAGATAAACTGAGAGGGTTTGTTCATAGAGGCTGATGAGGTCTCGTAACAAATATATGATCTTAACAATAAACAATTTACTCATTTGAAGAATGAACCTAATCAATAAAGAAATTTCAATTTTATTTTGTTCCATGTTCAGATGTGCCATATTTAAAACAACATTTTACATAAAGTGAAAACTATGCGAGTCTTGAAAAACCTTTTAGAATTTTAGCAATATTTATTTCAAAATATGCTGATTGCTTTAACATGGCACATCGTCTTTATAGGTTCCTTTATCAGTGTACATTATCTCAATGTAATTGCCAATTGTTATAGATAGAACCTTGAAAGTTAATACAAATAACTATTATTAGTTGTTCTGAAATTATTATAAATCTGCTTGTATGCACCATTCCAACTATTTTTTACTGTTCATTATTATATATTCCCTTCTAGAAAATAAATAATATTGATCAACATGTTGGATAATGAAGAACAGCTCATTTCAAATAAATCATGCATAGTCTTATTTTAAAATTTGTGCACAATGTTTTTTAATGGGTTTTATAACATTGAATTATAAATATTACAGCATTGAATTATCCATATTACAAAGCAAACTTAAAATCACTTTCTACCTCTATTTGTTTTATTAGCTCAATTTTTGGCCATTATTAAATTTTTAGCATAAAATTACCACATATTACACAATAGTTAAAACTGACTTGCTTTAAAGCTGCACATTCTGTTCACACCTATAATTGAAGATTCAACATTATAACTAATTTAATTCAAATCTTTTTTTTTTCCAAATCCTCCTTATAGCACCTCAATCAGATTTTTTCAGTTTCCACAGCTCGGCAACTTTATATATTACTAACAATACAAAGTTGGCCACACTAACATTTTTATACATAATGGAATATGCTTTTTGAACTGTTCAAATAGAATAAATCAATGTTAACACATAAAAATATGTTTAGAGAAAGGTGCATTATTGAATCACAGTCCTTTTTGCATTGTGAACAACTAAAAATACTACATTTTGAAAATTAAAAGCTCAACTTCAGAATGCTGAAACTTAACTCAAGAAGCAAAAACATGTTTCAAATTATAAAACCATGATCAGCCGATAGACATCTACAGCAGGACATAAACCTCCCACAATAGTGTGGGATTTTGAGCAGTCTCCAATGTGGGTTGGCGGGGAATTATAATTTACTAAATTCAATTATAGTGTGATTAAGTATGTTTGTAATTTAATTTATAAAATACAGATCCTGTTGTTTCCATCTTGTGCTACAGGCCAAACTATTTTTGAAGTAGCCAATCTTCAGCTATGAGACATGACAAGAAGTAATTTGAGTTATGTTCCAACATTACACCGACTTAACACTTAAACATACATTTTATTGTTATCACGCTATAAACATGTAAAAATACAGAAATGAGCAAGTTAAAAACGGATATTAAATCGCGATAATTAATGTACCCATAATTTTTTTAAACAGCTTTCTTCATAGCAAATTCAACGGAAGATGGCATAAAGTGAACCTATATACTATATAATCAAATATATTTACGCTTATAAGCATTTTTTTTTGGTTTTCTATAACATATTATCACATTTACGAGTATATTATTTAACCTAGCCGATACTTAAGAGCAATTCCGTTTTAAAATGTTTAATTTTTTTTTCTATCTTAAGAAAACTTTATATTTTAGCACATGTAATTAAAAATATGAGATATCACTCCAATGATAAGATAAAAAATAAAATGGCGCAGATAAGGAAAATGATATTATTAAAAATGTAGAAATTAGTTTTCATGCTAATAAAATGTACTAAGTACATACCCGATAACTTTAAGATATAGAACATAAATCAATTATGCAATTAAATTAATAACTTATAAGGGAATAAATAAAACATTCAACGAAACTAAAGTAATAACTTTAAAAACAACTTACTAGGATCACAGCAAACTATAAATTATATAAAAACAAACTTAAAATAACTTCTCAGTACGAAATAAAATAGTTTTCAATCGTATCAAGGATAATTAACGTCTTTGTATTTAAGTCCTTGGAATAAGCAATTTTTGCACACCATTTTGTTTTCCCGGTCAAAATTTCAACTGACGGAAACATACGATTAGCGTTCAAAAACATTTTGACAGACAAAATGATTAAACGTTTCTTTATCGATATACAAATTAATAAAAATGGTAGGCTATAATAAATAAGGATTTCCGTCCATTTTAATAGGAACTGCATTCGAACTAGACTTAGCTTTAAACACTTAAATTCGTTATATCGATCTTGTTTGCTTTTTTAAAGCGTTTCTATACATCGTACGTCGGCGCGAGCGAGGATGGTGGCTGAGCGTTCACCGTCACCTTCGGAGTTCGCTCGTACTTCGTTTTGTCGACGGGACTAGAGTTAGGCGTGAGGAGAACTGAATGGCGGACACCTTGATTTTGGTTCGCGGTTATGATATTTATATTATTTAGATTATGTTTTGGTATGGTGAATGATGGTATATCTTTTGTTTTGATGCTGTCGTATATACGGACTAATTTATTAGCGTCTAAACCGTCTATGATGTTCAGTGTGCGACTGTGGGCTGGTGAAGCTGTTACAACCAGCCCTGGCATCTTTGTGGAGTGCAGGCGTCCGGCGTCCGGCGCCGGCGGGGTTGGAGGAGTGCGGGGAGCAGCGGGAGATGCGGAAGAAGTTGAGGCTTGGCTGGTGGCGATATGTTGAGTTATCGAATGGGTTTTAAGCCCTTGAGCCGTCTTGTAGCTTTTGCCGCATTGGCACTTGTAAGCCTTTTTTACCCTGAAAATTAAATAAATATCACTCATTTACTCATAAAATGATAAAATTTTAACACTATTAAGGGAACCGTTAATAAACATGAATTAACTATTTGCACATATGATTAACAAACTTTTACATATATATCTACAGATATCTAGATTGTATTTCTACTTTAGGCGATAGAATATAACAAAAGTCTAGATTTCTATGAACTAATTTTAAGATTCTGGTTTAACAATTTTTTTTATCTACAATGGGCTAACACTTGGCTTGAACATCATACTGGTAAGTGACAAAGAAGTCGTGGACGACGAAGCGTGCTCGCCCAGATTAATCTGGGTCTCATATGTTGTCAACCAGAATAATCTGTCGACATATAAGAGCTCGGTAATGATGTTATGGGAACTGATTTACAATATAATGCTGGTGATAGCTACCCAGGACAATTTTGTCAAGAATAAGGACCGTCAAAAATAATAATAATACCCTACTTCCTTACCTATTAACATATATTTCATGTACAAGTAATTGTAGTGTTTATTATATACACTATAAAATTGTAACCATAATAAAGATAGATGGAAGTAAAGAAGTTTAAAATACCCATTTCTTCCAGAAATACTCTTGTGCAGTCAACCGTTTCTTCGGTCCAGGTATTTTTTGCTTATACTGCTCTGAATTAGGCATCACTGGACATTTTCTTCACAAAACAAATATTTTAGATGGTTTAATTAAAATATATGTATGAAAGAATGTCGTGATAGTTCGCTATAAATTTCTAATAGGCCTATGTTCGAACTCAATTGAAATTTAATTTCCGGCGAAGGAAACCGTCATATTCCAAGAAATATATCTTTGGTAAATGTATCACATTCACCAACACGCACTTAGTTACCAGGGTGGATAAATTAGTTTGATTGTTTTGCGATAAAAGTCCATAGGTATCAATAGCAACAAGATGTGCCGTTTATTATCATATATTAAATAAAAAGACTAGAAACATTACATTAACATTAGTGGAATACGTCTTAATATTATCAAAGAATTTAATAAATTGAGCATAATTTAGTATAATTTTAGTTAAGATTGTTTTGTTTCTTTTTATGGTCAAAACGACCATGCGACGAAAACGTTCATCTTATTATTACTTATACGCTCGTCGATAACAATATGTTGTAAGTTACCATAATATACATTACACCACCCTGTTCTCAACGTTTTGTGACACAATATGATAAATCTCGTTACTCCAGTAATTTCTCTAGTTAAAGCACACTTTAAACCGAAACACGGGTAATGCTCGTACATTACTGTTAGGTGACAAAAATGTGAGCCGTGGTGGTAGGTGCTAATTAGGTATAACTAGAAGATTCCCAGCAAATTATAGTGTGAATAAAGAACATAATCAAAACGACAGAAAAACCACACGATTGAATAAATTTTTTTTTGTTATATATGTCAGAAATATTTAAGGTGATACACAGTTTTCTAATTTAACTTGTTTGTTTCCATAAAGACGAAAATAACTTTGAATTTATGTGTCATAAGAAATGTGGATTTCTTTAATTTAAATTCATTAGAGCTTGACTATACAAGACTGTATTTTGTGGAGATTACATAATACCTATGTCCAGCAGTGTCCATTGGTTGAAATGATGATCGCCTTCTGCGTTAAGTTGTGATCTCGTGTGAGATTGTTTGTACTAACCTAGTAATAGACTATTATCTCTTATAAGTTTTGGTACTTACGTATTAACGCCACCGCGGCAAAAATTTAATGGTTAGGTTAGGTTAGCACATTTTCGTCATTTAGATAAGAAATTCTATTAAAAGGCAGATAAAAAGCAATCATGTTATTTATATATAGTAGCCTTATTGTTTGCACGCAGCAACTTGTTATTTATTTGCACACAAAGCTATCTTTTGGTTTTCTTGTTATCTTGTTGTGTGCTTATTTTTAGCACCACTTTTAGTTTGATAAAAATGCATATTTGGGATTTGCCAACAACAGAACAAGATGCAATTTTATTTTTTCAGGATCAAAATACCTTACCTAGAGGACGAAAATGTATTAACCTAACCTAACTATTAAATTTTTTCCGCAGTGGCGTTAATACGTAAGTACCTAAGTTTTACTATATTATTAAGCTTTAATAAGATAGTTTAAGCCAGTGATTCCCAAAGTGGTCTATATCGACCCCTAGGGGTCTATGACAACCTGCAACGGGTCTACGTCAGCGAAAAAAAAGTGGAAATTTAAGATTAACCCTTAAAAAATTGACGCCAAATGTTGATAATTTATTATTAAAGCATCAGGTTCATCCTTCTAACTAAAAATATTGACTTATTGCTTATGTTATTTTATTTAATGTTACGTATATTTTACATAACAGATACAAAATTTTAGTTTAAGTAGTTTTCATTTAAATTCAATTAATAAATGTATAAATGAACATATGTTTTTACTTTAAGTTTTTAACACTGAACTTCACTACAGTTAGAAATTTACAGGAAATCAATATCAGGTAAGTAGGGGGTGTACCCAACCCGGAAAAACATGGCAATGGGTCTACGAACCAAAAAACTTTGGGGAACTCTGGTTTAAGCAAACGGTAACATCACGACAAAAGTTTTGTTTGAATGTATAATACAAACGATACTCACTTGCCGTCCTTCTTGTGACCGTTTTTAGAATGGTACTTGATACCGTTCACGTTCTTGTAGCGCTTCTTGCAACCGGGCACTGGGCAGGCGAACGGTTTCTCCTGAGCCGCGGGACCCAGAGCTCCGGACGAGGCAGTCATGTTCATCCTTAAATTTAAACAGATTTTTCCACAGATTTTTTTTTTTTTTATAATATCTGAGAGGCAAACGAGCAAGACGGGTCACCTGATGGTAAGTGATTCACCGCCGCCCACGGTCACCAGCGATGCCA
>DWLS01002635.1:0-17659 GCA_018246255.1 Pachliopta kotzebuea | reverse complement strand
GTGGTCCGCGTGCCCAGTATCAGATAAGCTGTATACGTCGCAAAAGACGAGTCAGCGCTAACATCAGAGGAGAATATATGTTTTTTTTTTATGAAATAAAAGCTCTGCTTGTACCGGTAGATCGCTCTTGTCGAAGCTCATCTAGGGAGGTATTACTACAGAGCCTTTGTTGAACAAGTTAGCATTATTGTTTTATCTTATTGTTTATAATTTATTAGTATCACAAAAATAAAACCTTGGTTATTATTAATTTTGTAAAGAGTTTTCTACCATTTATTTCAATCAACTGTCAAAAGTGATATCTAACAACTTTTCTACATAGTCTCTCTTTATTTAGTCTTGCGGTACTTGGTACATATTAGGTAAAACAAAGCATTGGTGTAATTCATATAAACAAAATATATACTAGTTCTTCTTGTGCCAAACAAATTAATTGTGCAAGAAAGAAAAATACTTTCTTATAAGATTTAAAATTATTTTACCTAATCAGAAAATCTGTTGTGCAGATCTGCCTCACTCGCGGCGATACGCAACTGGTGTTGCCGCTGGTGTACGACGTACAAAACAACAGCACGCAACTCGCCGACAAGCGCGACGCTCAGCCTCATCTTATAGCAGTCAATTTACACCTTAAAAGGTAACCCACGTGATAAGCTTAGCCTTTATGGACGTGGATCCCATCCAAATTATACTAACGAAGATGAGGAGTCGAATAAACTGGCCAAAATAAATAGGGCTTTAATTAAAAGGGGAATAAGACGGTAGTTATTTATGTAAATTATATATGAAATGACATATTTTAATGCGGTGACTGAAGCCTGCGAGGTGATGCATGAAAGAAGAACAGAAATATGAAGAGAATATGGTATAAAAGAAAAGAAAAACAAAGATCGCAACCCCACATGACCTAGGGGAATAATAAAAAAATAAAATAGATGTACTACGGAACTGGACGGAGATTTTGATGGTACTTGTAAGCGAGTAAAAAATACGATGAGGTTTAGACGCTGCTTATGCTCGTATTAAAAACTTGCCTATGTATATTTCAATGTAATAGTGTACATTCTATGTGTTTATATACTATGTACAATACAATCTGTTTATAAGCGAACAAATCAGTATTTTTTCAGAGTTATTCATTCAGCTCCGCGAAACCAGTTCATTACAGGATAATAGCCTAACGTAATATTCTCTTGCCGGTATCATCTAGTATATATAAACAAATTATTATTATGTTTCAGATTCAGCGAGTTTAATCAGCCGCACTCGGAGTGCACGCTGTGGCCGGCCGTGCGCGACCTGCTCACTAACTTCACGCTGCCACAGGAGGCACAACAGCCCGCCGCGCCGCCGCCCCCGTAGCAGCACCTCGCGGTTCCACATCACGGCATGCATTGACCACCGCCACGTGGAACTGATACAATAAAAAATCCTAAATTAAACATTTTCAACACTGCCCCTCTTCCCCTCCTCTTTTACATCAATACAAACTAAATCTTTTGAACAAGTAAAAACAGGGAACCGTCGTTATACTTATTAACTCGTTGATTTTCTTTTAAATATAGCTATGAATACTTCGTTAATTACACAATGAAAAACAATTTGAAAAACCGGAGTATGAGTTTGATAGATACAATTAAAAACAATGTAGCTAGTAGCTTTAGCTCGTGTTAATTATACGGTTGTATCCTGTCTGTATTATTAATTTACTGGTAATTTGGCATTTCATGTTTTTTGTCAAAATAAAATTAAGTTTTGTTTTATTTTTTTTTACATAAAGTACTTTGTCTTTACATAGACTGATGATTTAATTGAAAATTATATTTGACTGTGTAAGATGTAATTTGAATTTACCTCATATTTAAAAGAGTGTCTTGACTCGGATATATTTTTGTAAATGGCTATATTTGGCCTGTTAAATGTAATATTGTACAAAGCTAAATTTTCTGCTAAAATGATTACAAACACTTTTAATGTCATGTTAGTCAATCATTTGTTAATTTTAAATTATATTTATTAAGGATTGTTGTATCTCAAAGTAAGTATACGCGTTTGAATAACTAACTGTATGTACATATTCAATATTCATCCAAAATATTTTATAAGATAATTTATGTAAATTAAACTTACAAACATTCGTTTGTAACTGTTATTAGTAAAGTATTGTTTTCTATAAACAATCTAAAATCCAATTTGGGTTTTATTTTACAAAATCTGTTTGCCTATGAGGTTAAAAAAAATTAAATTGATTTTATTTAATGCTTTAATTGAGCATCGATATTCGTCAAATAATTATAATTCGATCATGGCCTTGAGTCAAATGACACCATTAAATAACAAAGTTTTTAGTAAATTTACTACGAAAACGAACTTAAAAGTAATATATTATTCATAATACTTGACTAGTATCTACGAAAATTCTTCGTTCATGCTATTGCTTATGATGAAGAAAATCTTTTTCATGTGTTTTTTGTACCATCTAAAGTACTATTACATCTTTTTTTATTATAGTGACGAAATAACTAACTACACCTAATGGTAGATGATACGCCAGATTACAGTAATGAATAACACTTGATTGTAATTGCCCTTAATGAAAATGTTAAGTTTCATTCGATAATTTCATTTGGTTCAACGTCCTTCAAAGGAGAACACTATGTCCAAACATAAAGCTAAGTATGGTCTCTGTGGAGTATAAACATTTTTACAAGTTTATGCCATAATGGTGAGCTTGACATCTAGTTGCCAGTTTTAAGTTGGCTGACGTATGTTGTTTCACATTCGTATTTCTAATAAACATTTGATATAATTAAAATTTTAGCGTAATGGTATTTAACATTCAAACTTAGTGTTTATTACGCCACGCAAATGTCGTCGTCACCTAGACCCATTGATTCACTGCAAACAATCCTTAATTTCCAAAACAGAGATGTGGTAAGAACTGCATGTTATATGTTAAACGTTCCCTAGGCGCAATATCAACTGGGTGTTAAATGTTTAGAAGTAAATATTTTGCGGTACAGCAGAGTCAGTGGTCGGTGGTATGGTCCACGACCCACATACCCGGCATGGACAACGCAGCGGGTGGGATGTCGCGGGGGCCGGTCTCCGGCCGGCGCAGGCTGCATATTGGAGCGTTAACACTTGGCGCTTTTTTGACAATGCACTGTCGTATCGCGGCTGCCGCACTAACAGGGGGATTTTGTAAGTTAATAAATTCTGATTATAATATTTACATTTACTTACGTTATAATAGGATATTCCCTTGTTGGAGTGGAGTGAACGAAGCTCCTAAGGCGCCAGAGAAGTCAATCTTTGTAGCTGAACTCCTGAACTATGAATCCAATTTAAATTATTTATTCTTCACAACATTAAGGTGAATCAGAATTAGATTTTAGGCTACTAAAATATTTCAGTTTGTGAGACTGTTAATTTTAATTGTTTCAAAATATCGCGTCTACGGGAAATTATATTCAATTGAATAGCGCGTCCATTTTTTTGTATGTCATTTTCCATACAAAAAACAAAACAAAACTTTTTCAATCGAAGTTATGAAAACACTTGTCACGTCAATCACATATTAACGTATAAATGAAAGCTGCATTTATGATTTCATTGAATAGATAAGTATGATTTAGTCTACGATCCGCTCCACTTCTGAGCTTCCACTCCACGCATCTGCGGCAAGCCTAGTTATTTAAATCATAACTTTTCAATATCTGGCTATGAAGCACTAATGTGGAAGCCCGTGTACGTGGCAATAAAAATACTAACTGATGATAAAATTTTACAAAGTATATAAGAATAAGTGGTCGTGTGTTACAATATCGGTGCTGGTAACGAACGTATCTGATCTTGCAATCCTATACCAAACCTCTCGTAAAGGAAGCTTAATAGCGAACGAGTGAGTGAGTCTAACATCAATTTTGCACTACTGACGTCAGCAACAGTTATTGTCGAAAAATTTAAATAAAAAGTCTGTAATGATAGTGAAATCTTCAATTAATCGTCATCAAAAGCTTGACGAAAGTCATAATTGAACATACGCCTCCTTCAAGGATCTCGAACTGATTGGTCCTACGTTTCCCAAATCTTGCGGCTTCACGCGACCTTCATTTCATCGTCGGTCGACCTTGTTTTGAGGGGTTGGAATTATGGGTTTAAAAGGGGCCATATGCAAAAAATTTGTTAATCATTATATCGCGGGTCGCATAAAAACATTAGTTTATGATTTCACGGGTTTTCGAAAATACTGGATAGCGACCAACCAGCAATTCCAGCCGGTCGCAGGTAGAGTGTAGCTGGTCTAAATCTAAGGTTAATAATATAAAAATAGATAACCCACTGCTTGTCTATGATTCTTGAGAAGTAATAAAATATTATGTATAGTGACAAAAATGTCAGTTGTTTTCATGTTTTTCCTGACCCTGGCGGTGATATTATTGGCTAATCCACTACGTCACTTCGAAGTATATCTCGGCCAATGGAGCATAAGCGGTCCAGGTCGGGCTTTTAGGATTATACCGATGTTAGATGGTATGTAACAATGTGTTTGTTCACTATATATTTAGTAACGTAAACAGCGCGTAATAAATTAAACTTATTTGGTACATTTTTAATTGATATTAATATATCTGATGACAAATCGTATCTTATCAAAGAATAATTGTTAAAGTTGCATGAATGTTTTACAGGTATTGGTATGGCGATATGCATAAATGCGATCGTAAGGGCAATTATATGCTGTACTATTGCAGCAATAGCAGCGATGTATGTCTTACACTCCGTAAGAGACGACAAATTACCTTTTACCTACTGCAGGTTAGGATATAAAATATTTTTTGGTTTCAAATCTGCTCTATCATTATTATTTTTCAATTGTTATGAACTGTATGAATCACATTGAAAATATTTTATTATATAATGGTTATATAAATTAGATAATCGGAAGTCGTGATCTCTTTAGTATTTTACGGAAAATCTATTCCCTGAATTCGGAAAGTTGACAAAATCCTACGGACATCCCGAGAGCTTATGCTAATGGATCGCTAGCTTGTTTTTGTCCGACAGATGCATAAGAGCTGTAGTGGAAGGCAGTTGCTCGATCTGCAAGGACATCAATGCTGGTGTCCCACAAGGCTCGGTGTTGTTGCCAACGCCATTTTTGCTGCATGTCAATAACATGCTGCCCATAGATGTAATTCATTGTTATGCGAATGATAGCATTGGCGACGTTCTTTATGCGTGCTACAACGGCAACTCTCGCGACTTTATCAGACAAAGTCGGGAAAAACTTTTGTTCGAAATCGTATGTACACTTGTGCGAGTTTCCGATTGTGGACGACTAAACCTTGTCGAGTTCAACCCCAATAAGACACAAGTTTGCGCATACACTGCAAAAAAACTCCATTCACTGTAGCTCCTTGATTCCAGAACACTTCCTTAACCATCTTATAAAGCATTGGGATCCTAGGAGTTAACATCTCCAATGACGTTCAGCACCAAGAGTCATTTAGAAGTGGGGGGGGGATCACCTAAATACTAACTTAGTCCTCTCGACTCAGTACAGAGGCCATCTGTGAGAATCGTCGACCGATTACGGACGGTCTCGAAGATTAGGGCTACAGACGTAATTTCGCTGCTTTATGAGTCTTCTATCGTCTGTACAATGGGATATGTTCTGAAGAACTTTTTGATTTAATGCCCACGGCCACATTTTACCATCGCACCGTTCGCCATCGACAGGGAGTTCATCTTGATACTCTATATAACTATTCATAGAACCACAATGGTCAGATACGGTAGAGTTCCAAAGAAATTTTCTCCCAGAAAGGATCAAGTTATCAAATGAACTCCCTTCCGAGGTATTCCCAATGAGCTACAGAATGGAATTTTTCAAAAAAGGCATGATAAGGTTCTTCCGGGGTCAGGAACGCGCCAGGCTACGGTAAGTACTTACCATTAGACAGGCCGTATGCCTGTTTGCCACCTTAGTGGTATAAAAAAAATATCATCGCAGTTCAACTTTGATGATGTCACCCCAGTTATTTTTCTGACCAGGGCTTTTTAAAGGAAACACCTTAGCTTCACACTACTTCTTTCTAAATAGACACTGTCCATAGACTGCCCTAATAAAACCAATATTTTTTATATCGTTATTTGTGATCTAATAAGATAATGCAGGTACAAATACTTTATTATTTACAGAGATTTTGAACTAAAGCCGTACGATCCAATTCTGGGAACATTGTACAAGGTATATATAAAGGACATTACTTTTTAATGAAAATAAAAGTTTCTTGTTCTAATGTGTGGTTGTAATTTTTCTAAATATCGCATTTTAGCCCAGGATAGAGCAAGTGACCGAAATTACGACTCTTGGCTTTCACGAACGGGCTTGGAGAAACTACACATTACACAGAAGGTACGTGCATCAAATTCATGAAAAAACTTTATAGTTTATAGCAAATTAGTTTTCTGAAGACTTGTACATTTCATCCCTTCGATTAATGAGATTAACATTATTAATTTGAAGAGTTCTACTATACATCATAAATTGATCTAGTATTATATTTTCTAAGATGTACGTCCAGCATACCACAAATTGGGGTATGCGGGACGGCCTGTTCGGTAAAGCTCACCGACCTCGAATCGGTCGACCTTAAAATGTTTTGGGTTGGAAAAGTATATGTTCAGCAATGTATAGCAACAGCCTCAAACGATAATAACGCCTCATTTTTACAACGTTGAATAATAAAAATTATATAATTCATTAACAGTTGAAGGGATATTAGACTTATTAAAAGTCATGGTAGTTACCTCTTTGTTTGTGTTGAAACAATCTTGCATTAATATTATTAAAATGGCGTAATATGAAAATTAAATAACTCACCAAATTAATGTTTCCTAGGGATATATTTCGAAAAGGACGTAGATCTCCTCAGATAGCTATGTGCAAAGAAACGTACAGCGGTGGTTATCCAACTTTATTTAATACTCCGGCTTATAATTTTTTCTAGTAAGTATGATTATCAAAGCTAATATATATGACTTTTAATTATTCTACAAAAGAAATTTATTCTTTGGTATCTCGGAGCGCTCGGCGCAATATGGACCTTTATTTTTATAGCATTTATATTCTTAATGTTTAATTATATCCTTTTATATAAATTTTGTGGCCGAAATTTTTTTGATTTTCTTAGTTCATAATTAAATTTCTTTGTCATTTTTAGCATAGAAGTTATGTCTTTACGTCCAGACCACAGCTTCGAAGAAATAAATACGCCTTTAATGCCTTGCATAATATTCACTTGGGTAATGCTGTGGGTCCTAATGATTGTAGAACATTATATATACAAAAGAGTAAGTTGAATATTTAAAGTTTTTGTAAATTATTTTTAACTTTAAAACCAATTTTGTAATTATAATAAATATAACGTAGATGGTGTGGAATAATATGCGTTTATGGCTAATAGCGATTCCATGGATGTGGGTCATTTTATTGGCTGTATTGGCTATAGCGAAAACAAGTACTGCGAACAAACCGTTTAGAAAATATTTTCGCACAGGCGCTATGGAAGTAATCGTTGTAAGTTATTCTCATTTGTTATTTATTATCATTGTAATTTTATTTAACGTGTACTAAAATATATTATTAATTTTATTCAGATAATAACTGATGCTTTTGAATGTGCTCTGTACATTCATTCCGCAAGTACCGGCACTGAGCTTATTCATGGCAAAGGATTAAATCATTATGGTACTATAGAAATATATTATGTTTCGTTATTTATAATGCATTTATTTAAATTAATACATTGTTTTCGTTGACAGCTGGTGGACATATAGATACCCACTTAAATAGTGAAAACGTATGGCATTCAGGTTTAATACTAGTATTAACTGCTCTACACACCGGCGCCGCGGCCCTCTGCGCGTTTGATGATTGCGCTCATCCGAACGTAAAGGGCTACAACATGTATGACAGTGAGAGCTTTTATGTAGATATTCAAATATTTAATAACGTTTAATGTCTTCTAAATACTTAGTATGCCTTTGGTTATACAATTTTATTGTCTTCGTGTTCAAGGTACTCTGTGGATAATACCATTGATTTCCAAATGTACACTTGTGGGCAACTACACTCATCTGATGTAAGTACTAAAATTAGCTTAAAGCATAAACAAACTCCCAACAAATTCTCTCTCTAACTCTTGTGGTTTTTTAAGGTCGATTTTAGTATTCGGCGGATTAATGTGTTCTTATATGACGGTTGCTTTTGTACTACTGAAGACAGCTCTTCACACTATTTTTGAATACAGAGTAAAATTAGTGTAAGTGTTAAGTCCTGAATTTATATGTTTTTAATTTATTTACTTAAAATTCCATAATGAGAGCTTATTTATTTGTAGCTTTAAAGAACAAGTCGTGGTAGCCGGATTAATGTTGTCGTGCATGGCGTTAAGTTTAATATTTGCAACCAACGTAAGTTTATTTTCATGTAGTTAATTTGATTTCGTGGTGAATCTAGTACGAAAAAATGTTTTGTCACTTCAACCTCAGAATGCTCGTCCCTAGTGGTATAGAAATAAAAATACAGTTTTTGTACGTAGTCACTTCTCAGGTTGTCAAATTTTCTTAAATAGTAGACTTCTTTACAGGGTGGCCTAGCGTTATTGGAAAGTGTGGATCTCGTTATGTCCGAGCTGTCAACACCTTATGTCTGTTTGCTGGAAATGATTGGTTTGTTGTATGTATATCGTGGGCTCGATTTTTTATCGGATGTAAACATAGCCACAGAAGAGAACACGTGCTCAACTAGGATCGGTAGTCAATGGCAAATAATACCATTAATCACTTTGGTATGTTCCATTGTATTTTAGTCCTTAAATTTGGAAATATTATAGAACTTTAATTATCTATACTTGATACATTACAATCCACAAAGAAATACCGAAATTAATTGTAATTTATTGTCGTAATTTACTTATGGTAGGTTTCCGTTTTCAAAGACCACCTATGTACCTAAGTAATCGCAATCGCGTTTTTCTGCTGCCGAATAGTGCTGTGTTTCGGTTTTGAACGGCGATGTACTGAATCTCCAGAGGTTAAAGACTTAAGGGGACAGTGAAAAGTGGTGTATCATATCTTCCATCCACTTACCAACAGGTGAACGATGGAAACTGAGTATATAAGTTTTCGAGTTACAAGAATGCATAGCCGTTCCTATTAGATATTACGCACTTTTTAAATATTGTTTTTATTAATAATAAACAAATCAAGATCCGAAACGTTATGTATGTGTTGCTTCCAGATCGTTATAGCATTAAAATTAACACAGCTGAAGCACAGCGAGTTACCTAAGCGCATAATGTACATGGCGCTGGCGCCCGTGGCCGCCGTCGTGCTGTCGGTGCCGCTCCGCGCCGTCTACAACGCCTGCGTTTTCATGCGGCTAACCTGGCGACATGATAAAAGTTAAACACAAGCAAATAACACTTTACGACCTCTTCGATAATAAAAAATATACGTTCATAATTCTATTTACGTTGTAACCCTTTGTTTTGTTATACTGTTTTCAGTTAAAATAAAAGTAAAACATCGTTGATCATTTAAAAATAATGTTTATTTCTTCAATCATTTAATAACATAAATATTAACTTTTGTACATTGCATAGCTATGCATACACAAAAATTAACCGCGCCAGAAACTTTGATGACAAGTTCGTAAACGACGTTTGAGGGAACTGAAATACTTAAAAGACAAAGCCTTGCGAGATACGCACGCACGCTTTTTAAAAATGGATCAGAACAATTATCGCACTTCCGATTTTTATTCCGATCCAAGAACCATCGACGATGTTAAGTTCACTAAGCGACGAGGCAGACATTAGGAACGGTTTAAAACGATTGCGGACTGGTAATGTAGATTAAAAAATAGAATACTATTCTACCTACATACAAGGCTAACTTCGTGATTAAATTAAAATATCACAATATGTACACATTAACAAGGCTATATAATTTATATTAAATACTTCATGTGACACAATTGCTTGGTTATGAATACTAACTAACGTTCCATGTTATTTCACAGATCCCGGAAACTGGCTACCGGTTTATTTTCCGCCAGAACAGTGGAGATAATTATACTAATTAACACAGAAACTGACTTACACTTTAATCTCGCTATTTACAAATGTCGGTCAAATAGCCAAACGTTCAAGTTTTTTTTTCATAGTTTAAAACTACAATCTCCTATATGAGTCGTTAATGTAAACAACGTAACATATAATTTTTAGGCCATTTTTAATTTCCATAATACACTATAAAATAAATTATTAAAACCATCTCCTTTTCGTACATTTCAAAATTAAGGCACTCGTATACCTTAATTGTTTATCCCGGATCGAACAGCGTAATTGCCACACCCCTATTACATGCAAACACTGGTTGAGTTTAGTATTGGACGTCCGCTCGCAACAGAGGCGCCACTTGTACCACGTGGTTAATTTGCTGAGCTCGCACGCGGTGCGCTCGTCGTCAGAAGCGGCGCTGTGAGGCGGGCGCGCGCGACCCGGTCGCCTTGCGCGTCGGCTGCACGGACAGCGGCGCGACTAACACATCGCCGCCGCCCTCCGCGCCGCTGCCCCCGCTCGTGCCCATCTCCTGTTAAACACGCCATTACTTCAAAACTGTAAACAAATTTTACTTTGCTAAAGAAAAATCATTGTCACCTAACAATATTTGAAATCAAAGTTAAGTCTGCCGATTCATTGTAGATTAAAATAACGAAGTTTTGCAATTTTTTTATGATTTTATGCAATAGGCGCCGTCCACGCACCAAAAACAATTTACATTATAAGTATATTTAAAGTTCTGTTCTTGTGAAACTAAAATTTGTTCATCATTCTTGTATTACAATTTTTGTTCCCGATATAAAAGTCAAACACCACTCTACCGTAAAGTTCGTATCCTCTTCGGTCTTCTAGTTTCCTCCATCTCTCGGTGGATTCCAACTTTTACGCAGCTTAGTTATTAAGAAAAAAAAAACTATAAACTCGGATTATTCTTATAAATAAAATCTCCGAAAAAGGTTAAGCAATATGTTTTAATATTTATCTAATACAATGCTATTTTTTTTTTAAATTTCCTTTCATAATCACTTCATTCTATATCACTATATTACAAAATATTGGAGCTAGCATTTTTAAGCAAACAGGATTCAACGGATACGTTGTATTTGATCCACATATTTAATTTGTAAAAAAAATCTTAATAGTATATGTTCATTTATCCCCTACTTTGACCTAAAGGTTGTAAATAACAGGTCATAAAATCCCAGAAAAAAAATTTATCCCCTACTTTATTTTATGTTTGACCATTTATAAAAGAAGAATGGCCTAAAAAGGTATTTCTATATGTAATTATATTTCGAGCTATCCACATTTCTATTACTTACATTGATATTGTTGCAGCTGGCCAATCTCATCTGCGCCAGCTGCGAGGCAGGCGTCAGGTTGGACGTGGATCCGAATGGAGAGATCATGGACGACATCGCGCGCTTTAATTTTGATGGCGTCTTGTTAAATGAAAGCGCTCGTCCGACCTGTGAACGTATATATTGTTAGTGAAAGTATTCCCCGAAATCTATAAAATGTTCATTTCAATATTAGCTGTAAGGTGAATTTGGAAATAAATATATGACATAAACTGCGAAAGGCTTTTTTAACCACACCCATAAGTTTTGAAAAATAAAACCATAACCCCAGACGATATTGTAGTTTACGAGAATTTAAGGCACGTTATAGGATTTACAACTATACATCGCAAGAATATTGTTGAAATGTAACAATCACATTTATGTTTTAAATATAGCAGTTATAAATTTGTTACGCTTTCCCTACCTTTTTAGTTTTATAACATATAACAACATAGAACTTTTTACCTAAAATGTAAGTACTATTTATTTATAATATATGTTGTGTTCTGTGTGACTTAAGGTTTATAATGTTTGCTATTTTTATTAGTACATAGAGTGCCACTATTTATGCATTAAAAACCTATATATACCATATAGGTTCTATATACCAGAATCTGAAATATTTTCACTTTCACTTAAAATATTGATTAGGATAGTTAATATTTTTAATAATCATTTATTTTGTTTTATTACAATATTTGTAGAAGTATATATTTATAACCTTACAGAACAATTTTTTTGCATTCCACAATATTCTTGAAAATTGATGATACACTAATCAAAGTATTTACTAATTAATTGATTTAGCTTATAAATATTCATGCAATTAACTCAATTACTCCTTACTTTTAAACTAATATTATTGGTGATTATTTAAGCTAGTGTATTTACACACTACTATAAAACACACATAGTACAGCAAGTCAATAAATTTCGACGGTCACATTTGGTATGGCACGCTCACATACAATTAATTGTCTTAGTTATTCACAAATGATTGAAAGCGAAGCGTTAATTTCACGAATCTCTCCTTCAAACTATATCTTCATGTTCCAACCGTATTCGAAAGCGATCTGATAGTATATTAAAACTATGAAGTTTATGTAATGGTTGTTGTTAAAATGATTTCTCGAAATGAGCAACAATTTATGTTATGACGCTGGTTCTTGCCTTTCATTACCTATAATGATGTGCAATATGGAAAACCTAACAAATAATGACAACAGAATACAAAAACCATGAGCCCATATTTGAAAATTCACTTCACATTACTCTTAATACATAAATATATGTGTACATGATGACGGAGGGCGAGAAGCAGCGTCAAGCATTCCGATTAGCGGCGGGAGTAGACAATATATATATATATCGGAGAGAGGTGTGCGAGGTGCGCGTCAGACCTGTGCGAGTAAGTGAGCGCGCAATACCCATGTGTCTAGCAGCGCGGCACCCGGCTCGGCGCGCAACCAACCGCCCAGCCCGGCCAGCGCCTCCAGCTGGAACAGACCGGCATCGCTACACCCCGACCAGTAACTCAACCCCAAACTAACACGCTTGTTACTTCTTACTACAACTTAGTAAGGCTGACTATACCTGATAATTAACTACCTATTATCATCATCTTATCTGCTATATAGCAGAATTTTATTATCTTTTTACTATACAGAAACACTAAATATATTGTTTTATCTGAAATAAAGTGCTTTACACTTCACGCGACGTTTTCCCCATATAAAATTAAAAATATGTTTAAAGATTGTATTTTATGCTATCAATTATATTTTCAAAATTTTGCTTAAATCTTTTAAATGTTTGGATAATTTCCACACTATATTATTACTTACATATTTTAACGAAAAATATTTAAAACATTTTTAACGAAGTGTAAGTTACATAAAAACGTAACATAAAATAAGCCAATTTTTTTTGTTGAAAATCATTTTAGCCCTTTTGTTATATTTTCTTAAAACAGTAATTGGTTGGCCATTAATAAATCATAGTTATTATTAAAAAGTATATTTACATAGACAATTTTAAACAATAAACGTTTATACCATGGGCTATCATCAGTTTTGCATTAACTATGATTTATATAAGTATGTGCGTATGTGTCCGAATACTTGTGTAATGTACTTCCGATGTAACCGGCCAACCGGAATTGGGACAAAAGTAACCAAGTACCTTAATGGTGCATATTGTATATATTTTTGATATCTTTATTGAAGTAAAAGTGTTTCTCGCTCAAATATAATTTTTTTATGTACTTCCGATTTTGGTCGACCAACGGGAAGTCGGTCAAAACTTGAATACCTGCTTAATTTGACAGATAAAATTAAAATAAAAGGCTTGTCTTCACTAAAATAATGAACAATCCAGCTTCCGATAAGCGAATTTTTATTTACAATGAGTTAAAGCGATTAATACCTCAAAAGTGCATATTATACAAAGATCATAAAATAATATAAAGAGTAATATACGATTTTTCTGTCCGAGGTCAGATATAAATATATCGCAAAATTAACAGCGAGAGAAACGGTGTTTATCAGACCAGTGTTTATAAAACCTGTTTTTATTACAATCCCAATATTTCTAGCTGTGCGAACAAAATTTCTTTGCTTCATTCATTATTTGTAAAGCGGATGAAATCTACAGCGCGCAAGGCACGCGAAATGCCCGAACTTTACGCCCGGATAACGAAAAAGGCATTTACGTAATAACTCTTGTGTCAATGGATGCGCTGAATGCAATTATTATTTATCAAATGATAGTGTTTAATCGAAGCATGTACATCGTATGTATTTATCATATTAATGAACGTTCGTATACATGCCTTAGTTACATATTATATATAAACAATATCGATCACCTCACCTCACACGGGTATCTCCTGGTTTTTACATAAGCGCCGACTATTTTTGGCTAAACCATTAGTAAGAGTACCTTGTGTATATAGACTAATCATTTACGCAATTTGTCTGACATTCAAGAAGTTGAATTACAATTTAAGTTAAACGTTTAATTTTTGCAGTAAGTATACTTTGTATATGATTCAACTTTTGTAACTCAAACAAATTGAGGGGTCCAAGTACTTCATATTATTCAACGTTACTTTTATAATGCAAGCTAAGCTAGTTGCGTAACTATCATGTACATCGTCCATGCTACACTTTAAATATAAATCACAAGAGATTCCTGATTGAATGTGAGTAGAAATATATTACCGAAAAGATTCCTTTTTGTCCAAATGGAGTTTATTAACATTGATAGTAATAGTGTAAAAATGTTTCTAGTAATATAAACCAATAAAAATAAAGATTAAAACCCCTTCTAAAATAAAGGTTTAATTTATATTTAAATAAAATGTATGCATTTAGTGTACCTTTATACGAGTACGTGCCGCAAACTTAGACACCCTAGACAAGGTGCTAAGCGCGAGATCGCTCGTATCGATGTCAAGCTGATGTGACTCCAGGCACGCCAAAAATTTATCCTGCACAATTGGATAATTAAGCATTATTAAATTTTACTAGTATTTACTATACTGTTATATTCAAGTCCTCATTTTCCGACTTATAAGCATTTAAAAATACCAAAAACAAGTTTGCCAACCCCTCCTGTAAATAATTTTTATTTCTACAAAAGTATAATTAACAGTGGATATGTTACATACAAGCATAGCAATTTTTTTGTAGACAAGGGCAAGCTAAAAGCACATTACAATCTGCTAACCCTGACTAGGTCAGCTTTGTAGTTTAATTGACCTATCTCCTTATAAAAAAAAGCCACAAGTCTCGGCAGTGGAAACCTATAGACGACTGTTTTATTATACGGGAGAATGAAAACACTGATCAATATAACAAGGTTTGAAAGTAATTTTTACATGAAAACAAAATTATTTATTTTTATTTTAATTAATTTGTATTAATTTTACTTACGGCATCAGCTTTACAGACAGTGTTGGCCATTTGCCTGCAGAGCTGTCGAAGGAAATACGACTTGTCAACGGTCTCATCAGTGATCATGAAAGAATACAGTTTCTCTTTCAACTCCTGGTTGCTTCGGCACATAAGCGCGAAAACGTTATGGCAATCTAAAACATACATTAAAACTTATTCATATAAACCTGAGCTTAAAATACATGAATTACTTGACCCGTCATTACGTAGTAGTATTGCTAATTTTTTATTGATTGTAGCTGCCAAAGATTCAACCGCACCAGAAATTTTTTCAACTGCAGTGACCACTACAACCATGAAACAATTGTTTGTAAATTGCTGTTCATACAGTTTATTTAAAGGACACTGTTTCTTATAAAATTACTGCAGTAACAAGATTTAACATCTTGCATATAAAGGTGACAACCTCATTGCGGAGCCTTCTTTCGTAATCATAACTAGCACCTCATGGTTATGTGCAGGTCTACCACTCACCATCAAGTAACCATCCTGCTCGCTCTATCGCTTCGACGATTAAGAAATGTGATCGTTTAATTTTTACCTTCAGCTTCTCTAATATCAACGACGCGCTTAACTGTACTGAGTGGCATAAGCGATATATGCCTGTAGGGTTTGCTTGACCCAATCCGCATGGTACCCATCCCATTTGTGGGACTTTTACTATTGAACGCCTGAAAATGTAAAGCAAATATAAACTAAAATGAAAACCATATGGTAATAATGAATAATAAATAAATGTTTCTCTATAACTTACTTTGGATCTCTTTTTGCACACTTCCATGGTATCGGTAAATAAAAACAGTACAAGATGATCTCCTCTCCCAGAGAGTTCCTTAGACAATTCGACGACTTCGCATCGGGACACAAACGATCGATGGGAAGATACAAGGTGCGCCTAAAACGGTGTTAACGTTTATTTGTATTATATAAACAAAATTTATGATTTCACCTCAATATTATATGATGTGTGCTCAACGTAAATACTCTGGTCCTTATATTTTAACAAAACACACAGGTGCTGTTACAGTGAAAGATTTCAAATATACAAAAAAAGAAATACTTGTAATCTTCACAACGCTGCGAAGCGAAAGACGTTAATTATACCAACCGGGCACTGATCAATGTCGTTGTATATGTCGAACATCTGCAGCTGGCCCTCTGTCTTACGTTTGTCCTCATTAATGTGCGACATGACTTCACGCAGACCGGCTAGCGCTGATACGAGCGCCGCGTGGTCCGGGTTATTCTTGTGCGTGTGTTTTAAAATGTCTGCGTATAAAATAATATTCTAACTTATAGAAAGGCTTTTGATTATTGTGTTTTGTTACATAATGGTAGCTTAAATATACCTAACTGAACATGTCTAACGAAACTAAATAACTGTATAAAGTATCTTTAAAATGATATTAATTACTTATGAATTATATATATGTCCATAAAGAAGGGAATATGATCACATAAGCGATGGGACCCATATAATAAAGACGAAAAAATTATACATATTAATTATAAAACTTATTCCTTCATTCAATCTCTACAACAAACATTTAAGAGTATAAAACTTGTATAATAATTTTAAATTATAATTATTTTAATTGAAGTCAGTCTCTTACCATCTAATAACAAACTTATACTAGGCAATCTCTGAACTGGTCTAATTAATAGTTCTTGTAAACTTTGTCTGCCGCACTCAGGGCGTGTCTGGCAAATTTTCAGGAATGCATGAAATCTGAAAATTATAATATTGTCTTTGTACACAACGAACACCAAAAAATTTGTTAATACAAAAAATACTGAGATTATTGAATAATGTATGAATATTAAATAGTTACCTAGGGTTCTCACGATCACATTGTTGCAACATTTCCTTGGTGTTTTCAAAGAAGTTGACAAAGGGTGGATACGCTTTCACCATGTCGGGCGTGTACTGGAGCACCAGCCGCCCGATGCTCACCTCTTCACTCCAATGCGCTTGTGCGTAATGTAACTCTTCAAGCATCCGCCTATAATTGAAATAATATTTAAAAAAACAAATAGCTTCATATTTTAAACTACAAAAATATTTTTAAATTACTTATTGGAAAACTTTTTTACACAAGCTTACAATACAACGTATAATAATGTACTTATAAGTAGTATGTTTATAATAGGGGGACCGGAAAGTAATGTCGTTTTCTTACGCTAAATACAAACACATACATTTTTAACGAGTCTTTATTTT
>DWLS01002634.1:0-17662 GCA_018246255.1 Pachliopta kotzebuea | reverse complement strand
TGCGACCACAAAGCGAATACCAACATCCTACAACTTACACAATTTTATAAACATATATAATAATTTTTTTACTTCATGGGTACTTTTATAAGTAATGTATATGTTTTGATATTATAAGATAGTATGATGTATGTAAATAGGTACTATCAGTGTATGTGTTGAGATCCACTATCATGGACCCCAAATTTTTTTTGTTGACGTAGACCTCTTGCAGGTTGTCATAGACCCCTAGGGGTCGATATAGACCACTTTGGGAATCACTGGTTTATATTTTATATGATGAAGTGGTGAGGCTGGTGGGTCCACCCGGTATTAAATATATTCTTGCTTTAAACAAACTTATGATGTTGGCAAGAACGTCAAAATCTCGTCATCATGTTACTCCAGTAATTTCACTATTTTGCTGCTGCTTTCTAACCGGAGTACATTACTGTTTGAACACCACTTACAGGTGACAGATATTTGTTGTATCTATCATTGTGGCGCTTGCTTTGTAACAAGGACCTCTTTGGTCCGACACCGACACCAAATGTTCATACCATCTTTACATTTGCCTCCATACCAATATTGCCAACCGGCAGCATTTTAACAAATAGTTTTCACTAAAAAAAGGGTTAAATTATCTCACATTCTCTCATTTTATACTTATAATGACAATTAAGGCTTGATCTAAATTTCATATCATGTTAAATAACAATGATGTTGAAGATGGTGATACATACTTGGTCACAACTTTCTGTGCATCTTTTTAGATGAAGAACAATGAAAATAAGGTAAGAACTTTTCTTCAGACGCAAGTAAACTACGAATTTCTGCACAGTCTAGTAGTAAACATCATATACCAGTAGATGGCGCAGATACTAGTTTTTTTTATATATACCTTTATATTACAGAAAAATCAGTCTGGTGTTTCAGTAATCAAGTTTTATAACGTTTAACTAATAGGAAATATTGATGAACGTGGTTTAAATGTAGGTGGTGTTGGGATGCCGCGCTCTCTTTCATAAAGATAGAAGCAAGGCGGGTTAGTGGATGTTATTTATCCACGGATAGTGTTGTTCTGGGTTTATACTGGTTTCCTCACGGTGTTTTCTTTGCTAACAGTTTAAATTTAGTAGGATCGAATCCGCATCTTTTCTAAATGTATAATGCGTACGACTATCACGTTTTCTTAGCCTATTTTAACTGAATATCTATTGTGTATACGATGCAGTAAAGAATTACGTAAATCGCGAAAACTTCAACGCGTTGCATAATTCATGCTTAAACAAATTTTAAAGTAAAGAATTTGTTATCAAAACTAGGTCGACATATTACGCAAGGAACTTTAAACCGATGTATATTATTTAAATAACTTAAAATTAGATGAAGACAACTTTTTATAGAATGACATTCTATATTAAATGATGAGTAGTAAAGGTTTGTTAAGACATATCACAGAGTATATAAATAAGTATCTCTTAGCAAATATAGTTATTTTATATCAAATATATTATTCGGTTAAATAACATATTACTAATTAATACATAACTAATATTAACAAAGTAATTATTAGGCCGAGTATTACTTTAATAAGAGAAGAGATATTTTAAAACAATATATCATATAACAACTATCATTCTAGACAAGGTAAAATTTTACATCTGTAAAGAAATTCTTATAAGTTTCCGCGTGTGTGTGTGTCTGTAGATGGCCAAATACCTTTAAAACATACTTATTGAAGAAATTAGAAAAATTGTTTGCTTATATAAAGGAATGAAACTATCAGATTATATATATAGAGAATTGTTAGAGACATGTATAGTTTTCTTGATCTATCCGCCACCCTTAGTTTTAAGAATGTACCTTATAATAATCATGATGATTGACAATTCATATGAAACAGACAAAGCATATTATAGTATTGATTATTCTAGTGAAAATATGTGTTTCTCTTCTTAGTGTATCTAAGCATGATGAAAACAAACATACTGCCAGTATGAATACAGGCACTTTTTTGGCTCTGTACCAAAAACTTTCTACTGGCCACATACATTTGTAATTTACATTTAAAATTTTAGTAAATTATTTATAATATGTTCACGCTTCTTTATGTTTTGTGGCAGCTTTCATCCAGGCGTTTAGATTAATAGGTGCTATAAATTCTCACATATAAATAAAAAAATTTACTATTAGCACCATATATGCAGGGTAAGGCGTCCAATGCTTTATTGCCTGTGCTGTATACAGTTATAAATTTATTTCTTATTTCTCGTGTTTAAAAAAAGAAGTTACATTACTTCAAAGAAATAAAAGAAGCGTAATAATGCACTTTCGACAAATATTTCATTGTGTGAGACGTACGAATATAAATATTTGATACAAAATTACTCACTATACTACTAGATAACTTACAGGTATTTTTATTGTTTATCACAATCATTCACATTGTTGTCATTAATAACAATATTTTTAATAGAATAGAATACTTACACACCTACAATTTACAAAGGTATTTTCAAACAGGAGCACTAATAAAGTGAATTAAATGTACAGAATAATTGAGAAACGTTTTTGTAACATAACATTTCGCTTTACTTGGCGTTAAGTACTAATTACGCCGTGAGTTATGTTGCTTGCATTGCATATTTTTACGAGACATTTTTCCGATCATAAGTGACACATACATCCTTCCATAACAACGAGGAGCTAATTATGACGACACACACCACCACATTGCGTTCGTCACCTTGAAAAACAAGTTATTAACTTCTGGTTACCCCTGTAAATTCACTTGTTACAACTCTCTTAAAACTGGAACATAGTAATGTTTGCACGCTACTTTTTGACGGTTGCAATAGGAGACGGGGTAGTACTTTACTAGATGGCCTTGGGCAAAAGAAACTTGCCAACAAAAACTCTGGCTCTCATACGTTGTTTCGTGACAAATGCTGTTAAGGTGGCAGATTTATAACGTACAGTTCGCAAGTAGTAAGATGCGATCACTTGCTCGTAAACCCTACTACCATCAAAATAGAAAGGATATGTGCGTAAATGGACCTTGAAGAAATGAACTTCTCTGATTTTATAGATACTGCGACTGTCCATAAGCATCGGTGATCCCTCGTCTTCACGTGGATCAATGGCTCGTTTGCATATCATCTACATAATAACATTTTAAATGACTTGAAATAGATTTTTACGATGCAGGATAATATTAACGATAGAAATTATCGCAGAAAACATTTTATTACGAAAGCTTTCAAAGTCGAAAGTGAAATTTTAAAAAGTATAACACAAAGGATTATAATAAACGGATGACGCAGAATGCAATAAAACTTTGCGTCCAAAATCGTAATATTAATCATTTTAAAAAAGCGCGCAGTTTCACAAAATAATTTAAAAAGTTATATTTTGTTAGAACAAAAGTAATAATCCGAAGAAACCAGTATCAATTATTTCTCTTTTATAAATGTTTACAATCATTTGAATGTACATAAAATCTTACAATTTAAGACCGATTTTTAATTAAAATTTAAAATAAATTATCTGTTCAAAATTTTGTTCGTCGACATTGTTCATATAAAAGGTCTATATTTGATGTCGGTCTACATAAAGTATAATACAGTTAAAAATGTTTTGCAATATAAATGCCTAATATTAACAGCACAACAAAACATCATCAGAACCGTAAATAAATAAAATCGTAATGAGAAATGTCATTATAACGAGAACAATAGCAATAGATGGTGTTGATCTTTATATCTATAGTATCATTGTTCACGAGTGGCGTGCTGCCCGAATAATAATTGGTAATAAATATTTTTCATTAATATTTGAGTACAATTTTTAAAACATGGAATTTTTTTAAAGATTAAAGAAAATACTTTTTTGGCTTTCTTGTCTACTACTCCTACATTGTTATTAAATTAATTAACAAACGTTTTCTTATAAAAAATTACGAAAAAATACATAGAAAAACGAGTATAATATTATAAAAATTGATGATGGATTGTTAAAAATTTGTTTAATTTTTTAGCTTCAGATTTCTTACTTGACAATAATACGGTTAGCATGGGTTAATAATAATAATAATAAATCTTTTTACCGCATTGAAACAAAGGATTCTAAGCCTCGTTACTGCATTTATTACAATAATAACTAGTAATATTTTCAGATTACTGTTTAGCGATAAGAATAGGCTTTTAAACTAAACGGGCTCTAGAAACGAAGACTTAGTTTAGTAAGAGTTTGTGATATAATAATCTCCGCATATAATTTTGATATATCGTTCACAGAGTCATAAATATGCCTCTGTATTTTAAGAGGTAAACGATATATTAAATTCTGTTTCGTATTGGTGCACAATAATGTCTCAGGCTCACTATTGAACAGTAACATCTCATAAGTTACCGCACGCTACGCGCTTCACTCATCGACAGTTGACCACCGTCCGGCGAGCGCATTGTACGCATCCCGACCACCACTCGTATTTCCACCCTGCATTCCTCGTCACGCGATAAAAAATACTGTCAATTAAAAATAACATATAGTGAAGTGTTAACAGTGGATATTTATCGGTTCGTGATAATCCAAATTATATAAAATTGTTTTTAAATCTTATTTAATTTTTTTTCTTCAACTTTGGATGCAGAGTTTCATCATTCTATATACACCCTGGATTTGTTTTTACCTTCGCTGATAATTTAAATACTCAATTATGGTAAGTAAATGATAATTTTTTGAATTATGTTACTTTAGTGTTTAATTTAAGCACTGTAATTGATTCTGTTTGACGGAAAATGAATTTACAGTTATTAAATATATTCTCACGATCTATTCTTTAAGTTAAATTTACGTTACACAGGAAAAAATTTGAATATCAAAAAAAGATATTAATCATTTGAATTTGTAATTACTTAAAATGTATAGCACTAATTATTACATAGACTACCTGATTGAAGGGGCCAATAATAGCGTACATATTCTATTACAATAATCTTAACAAGAATAAAGAGATTAGAAATAGTTTTTTTTGTTTAACTAAAAGTCGAGACGAGGAGGTTTACTTGATGGTTGTATGCTTGATTAGCGATGTGGTGCTCGTGTTATGGTTATTTAGCAGCTCATTGTTCTCGTCTCGAGGCATAAGATATTAAAAGAGGAAGTAGGTTAAGACTAGGTCTTTTCACCCCTCCAATTTCACTGTATCAAAACAAATAATTTTCTTTTAATAATTTGGTAATACTTTCTAGTATTACCATTATCCGTGTCTGAATGTTTGTTAATATCTTATTTCGAATAATTGTTTTATTTCATCAATTTCTTTAGAGGATCAAATAATTTATTAATTTACAAATTATTTGCTGTAATCATGAAAAATGTTTGAAAAAGTATCATGGATTTTTATTAAACGAAAATCGATTCTCTATACAATTATCCGATTAAGTGACTAGAGACGAAAGAAAAAATTAGTAGTTATATTATAACTAATTGTATATCATAGTACAATTAAATTTAACGAACTTATTAGAGAATTAAATCTGTCGATGAACTCTTATCAGCAAACTCATACTGATTTTCGGCTTTTGACATTTGCTGAATTTATTTAAATGTACCCTTTATGATGCCAACCCACTAGAATAAATACAATAAAACTATTAGAACCAATCCAATAAAGTAATTGGATACTGTAGTCATTAGTAAGATATCATCGTTGAAGCTGCGTGAAACATTATTACCATTTGTTATGGCAGCAGGAATTCGGTCGGTAGACATTCTTGGACGTTCTTAACAAACAAAAACACATTTGCAATTTGATTATACTAATGATATAAACAAAATATCTAAACAATTTCCAAATACAATATATAGACTGCACAGGTTCGGTGTTCACGTTTTTGGTTTTTATTAAATAAATGTTTCTTATCCAGTTCAAAAATAATTGGTTTTGATACAAACTTAAAATATTAGTAAATTAGTATCTGAAATATAAAGTTAAATAAGATTCACACTTTTAAATATAAGTTTAAAACTTGTAATCGAGTTTTTTTCAACCTTTGTCCATATAGTACCAAGTTCATCGTAAGTAAAAGTGAATTTGTGATTGCGTCATGAGCGAAAACTGGTTAAAAATTAAAAAAGTTTGAATGTTTTTAGACAGTTTTCACTATAAAATTTGATATTATTGTATTATTACTGTATAATCGAACTAATACGAAATTTCAAAGGTTGTTGTGCTTTTTCTCAATCCAATAATAAATCTGCGATAAAATCTTTGCATTGTCTTTTTGTGCAAATCGTTTTTTACCTTCGTAGTAAGCTCCGTTATACTGTTATCTTGTAATTTAATTAGAATGTCTTTTAACCACTTTGCACAGTAAAGTAATGCCATTAGTCTAACTTTGCGAGACCTACTTGCCAACTGACTAATTACAACAATTCTTGCTCAGTAGATTTAGTGAAAGCATGAATTCGAACTTGGATATAAACATTAATACGTGTTTTTAGTAACAGGCATCTAGAGAAAGCTGTATGAACAGCAGTTAGAAGAAGATAATATATGTTTTGGTTTGTATTTTTCATTATATTGTTTATAAAGTGTTAAAATAAATCCATCGACGGTTTATTTTATTTGTTTAATGATCATTAAGTCAATTCGTATTAAAATCTACGGATGTATACAAGTCTAGATTTCGCTTCTTACATTAACTTGTATCAAAAGTGAACATCTCAATGTAATGAATTTTGTATGACTTGGCATCCCATTCGGAATGTATAAAAGAAAAAGTGTTTTTACTGGTCGTGTTCACTTAATAATGCATCGAGAAACTAAAAGTATGCTCTCTGAACCAACTTTGAATAACAAATGAACGCACGAAAGTGAGGCTCCGAGTTTCTTGAAACACTTGAATAACTTCTCCGTTTAGATGACATCATGTTACGGTATGCTAATTTTTAACCAAAGACATGAAAAAGATTATAAATGCCGCGAAACTTTTTATTCAGAGATCTGATCAGAAATTTCCTTTTCGTTTTGGAAAGATCTAATGATCAAAGAAAATTATTCTTTGAAGTAGGAAGAGAGTAATGATTGATTTTGATGATGTTGATTTCTATTGAATGTTTGTGTGATTGTGCTAATTCTTCTGCTGTTAGATAGGATGTCTAGGAAAAACATTGACTTTAAACTGTAATAAAGTCAGTTTAAACTCAATGTTTTTAAGTTTTCATTCATATTAATCTAGACTTTTAGGAAGTAACTATTATGCGATATTAGTTTCAAATAATTACTTGGTTGGTGAAGTATAATCTTTGTTGGGCGCTTGTTCATCACAATGCCTACAAAGTAGTAACTATTATTTTGTTTCTGCAACTGTAAAAGTTATAAAATGACTAGGTTATCAAGAATAGTTTTTAAGCTCTGTAGGTGACTTGTTTTGTGTTTAATAAATAGTTTAGAAGTGTAAAATTTAATGAATCTGCAGATTTATTGTAATAATTTTTTTTTTTTATTAAAATTACAGTTATTGATAGTTGTCTTATTTGACGATATACTCGTTGTATGTCGTACTAGAGCTTTATGTATACTACTTTTCATAAAGCCATTTTAGAAATCGGTCTAGTATATGTAGAGACTGTTAGTTTTTATGTGTAAATTGAATTACAGTAAAAACAATCTAATGGTACAATCAATCCCATCAATAGTTAGTTGCATGACAACAAAAAGGCGTGCTCGTGTCCGGCCCCGATTTGTTTCTCTCTCATCAATGTCGTGGCCTGACACTAAAGTCAGGATTTCCATATATCACGAGAACAACAACTAACATCATTTCTGTTTTTTTACATTCAGTTAAACAACTATTTATTACGTTAACATAAATAAATTATCTTACAAAAATGGGCGACGGGACATTGCATTTGCAACTAAATTTTTCTTAGACTGATTAAACCTGTTTTCGAGTTTTTAGTTCGGATTATGTTCAATGTATTTTATGTAGTGTAAAAGGTTTTTTTTCATAAATTTGTTAAAGAAAAAATTAACTCTAACACGATTCATGACTTGTTACAACCACGTATATACATTTGTGAACTAAAAATATCATTGTAAGCAACGTTCAATTAACGCCCTAGTTTGCGTACGCTTTCCAAAAAAACTTAAGCAAATATAAGAGATTGTGATTTCGTGATGATTGACTTAATTTTAAGTAACAAAAGGAATATACAAAAACGTTGAAAATTTGTTTATCTACTTGAAGAAAGATATAATTGATACATTAAAAAGAGCCTTATAAAATCTAATTTTGACAATGTATTTTATATTGTCTTAAAGTGATATTAAAAGATAATTTATTCTTGTTTTTATTCTGTAAGTCTAATTATACACAATTTTGTATACTTAGATTATAAATAAAAACGTAATGATGAAAGGTAGGAATAGGTTATTGAATCATCAACTTTTATCCTTATATATTGTTTTATATTTCGTTCTAATTGAACGTACGAAAAGTTCACTAACTGAGAATGCTACATAGTTGAAACCCAGTTTTAAGTCTTGCATAATAAAACCTATATTTACAAAGAAATTTCAATTCAAAATGCAGCTCTTGAAATCTAAATTGAAGTTCTGTTGAAAACATTTGTGTTAGTTTAACCAAAACGGTGCTAGTAAGCGTATCGTAAAAGAGATACACTCATTATGTACTATAGTGGTGCTCACTTTGAAATCAGATTTAACACACTTTCGGTATGACTTGTGAATTTTGTCGGTGACCCATCCGTTTGTCTCCTTACACTCACCGGCGTGGACTTGCATCAAGGGGTTTTTAACATTAACCGATTAGAGATCGAGAAAGCGTTAGATATTGACGTTATAGAATTTGCTATTGAAAGTTTTAAATTTATTGCCGTCGTTTACCCTAATATACATATATAACATAACAACACTTCTTTGAATATCAATAAAACAATGTTATTTGAATTATCAACTTTTGAAATGTGTTGGTGAAGGGTATATTTACTCGAAAAATTCTAAGAATAAAGCATTAAATTTCACTGTAAAGTGTTGCCGATAAACGTGACTAGTATGGCAATGATGAATGAAGACGTTCGTCTTTACACGTTTTCTTACAAGTTCTTGTCTTACAAAGGTCATACAGAAAGTTATTGCTGTTTTCCCATATTTGTACCATTTAAATCTCTTTTTACGACATAATTGGATTAGAGGAGTGTGAATATTCGAATTAGACTTATACATGTAGTAGAGTTTGTTTTGTTGATTTCACCTTTTAATGCAGAAATAATTATTGTATGACTAGAAAAAGATGGGGTTTAAAATTTTGCTTGCTATAGTTGCTTATTAAAATCCCATAAAATTAAATAATTTTAGCTAATTACATGTTTAACTCGCTCCGTGATTTGTTGTTTTTTAACATAAGTATATCTAGTTCGATTCCATAACTAAATGTTGTGGAGTTTGGTTTGTGTTAGGGTTTTTGGAATCCGTTCCTGTAGTTACTATATTTAGGCTGTCAATGTATGAGAGCTGGAATATTTAATATACCCAGCCTTATTGGTATTTAACATCAAGATATTAAGGTCTACTTAATCTATAGTGGATATTAGATATTTTAAAACAGTAATAAATTTCACTCGACACGTTCGTATGTACGAGAATTATGTGCGCACGCGCTGCACACCTGACATGGTCAATACGGCATTTCGGCATGGTTAAGGATTTGACTGCGTACCATTTTATTTTCAAGTTCATTGTGACTAAGCGGAAATTATTTTCTTGATCTTTATTGTGTTAATAAACACAAGCGAAAGCTGAGGTCAGGGTTCGCAACGAGGAAATTAAAATATTACAATGAAATCGAGAGTGTTGATGATTGCAAGATTATTGTACGGTTTAAAAAGATTTTGATGGATGTAAATGATATGACACGTTTTTGTTCTGTTAATACAATTATGTTTTATGTTATGGAAACAAATGAAAATAGTGCATGCTTTATAATTCATGTATATCATAAAGCATTTCTTTATTAATAAATTATATCAAGTTAAAATTGCAATCAAATAAAAACTTATCAGCAGTTAATATATGTTATACGTTTTTTTATTTGTTATGGCGATGAGACAAGCGTGGCGTTCACCCGATGGTAAGCCATATGTCTACTGATAATTACGTGGCGCTGGTTAAGATGATATACAGCACCACATTGCGTTCGTCGCCTTGAAACGTTAGGTGTTAAGTCTCGTTACCCTAGTAATTTCACTAGCATACAGCACCTTTCAAACCGCAACACAGTACAGTTTGCACATTAATATTTGGCGATAGAAATAGGAGCTGTGGTGGTACTTACCTTGGTAGTTTCCAGCAAAAGAGACCTACCACCAATGTTAATATTAGTTTTTAAATTGAATACTATGAAAAGGTATTGATCAGTGGTAATGTATATTTATTATAATGTATTTTAATAATGACCATTTGTATTAAATATTGTCCATATAAAACAACAAATAGCCTCCTATAAATTGCGTAACTAATGTATTAAGCACGTTATATATTAAACAAATGTTACCATTTGTGGACTTTGTGAGAGAAGACTGCGATTAAATCATTATTCGGCCTCAAAAAAGCCTCATTGTTTCATTAAACAATGAGGCTTTTAATAATGATTATTTAATGTAAGCTATAATTATTAGAATGTAGATATCAAAAGCGGATAATGCATATAAATTGCTATTGGTTTTTTTATATAATATAAAAAAAACGTTATTTTTACCACTCTTTTAACCGTATTAACCCCCGGTACAGCGTCCAGATAGGCAACTTTCTAGTGCGCCGGGAAATTAATACTTTCCTCAAAAGCCTACAGCGCGCAAGCCTCACTGTTTATACACTCGATTATGTGTAATGTGACTTTAATTCTAGGAGATTACTGGAACATGACAGCTGCGTGTTTATATAATGAAATACAAATGTGAAATAAAATGTAAAGTTAAACAGATAGTCGTAATATGTGCGTAACTTCCCCGTGTATGACAGTTTGTTGCTTGTCGTACGGAAATTAAACGAAGAGTAAATTAAAAAGAAAATGTTAAATTTATGTTATTCATACCTTTCATTAAACCAAAGTGATTTTGGCGATTAGTCACTGGTTGTTTAGCGCCTAATATTAGAATGTCATCTTGGTTAAAGATTAGTATTTTCTGAAGCACTATGAAGTATCCAAAGAATTACTATTCTAATTATTATTAGATTAATATTGTTCATATTTTATCGATTTCCTTTTTTTCAATATATGTATTGTTCAATAAAAACTTCAAATAGATATAACAACAATTGTAAATATCATTTGTGCTGTATCCTTCAAGAAAATTAATGACGATTTCGTATGACGAAGACAAGCGCAGTTTTTAAGGGGTTTAGTGATTTGTTTCAACAACATTATGTATTTTAACATATAGTTTTAATTCTGCATAAATTATATGTACAAAAAATGAATTATGTAGTTTTATAATGTTGTTAATAAATTATAACCTGACGTGCAAAGTTATCTTTTACTGGGAATTGTTTGCGGCACCGCTCGTTTAGATAAATGAAAATATTTTGTAATATAGCGGACTGAGAGCATTTCTTTTTTTCGTAGACGGAAGATGAGCATCATATTTTGGAAAGGTGGGTTCGTTGACCGTTCGAAACGTATTAACTGTACCTACCCATTGAGTCATATTTGTTTAATGTGTCGTCAAACATATATTAGCGTTAAATAAAAAGGACATGTCATTCGCTGAGTGTAAGAGTTATGACTGAATTTGCTTTGATCATATGTAGCAATATATAAAAGCTTATTCTCTTCTCTCTCTATCTTGATATGTATACTTGGATAATATTCGTGTACCTTATTCTTAATCCTTATTCATACTGACAGATATTATACTATGGTAGTATACTAATAAAAAATGAGCTGTAGGTAAGAGACACTTTCGGTAGAATAGTGTTAATATGGTCAGAATAATTATTATGCACAACCCCAAAATTTTTTCAATTCTCGTGTTAAGTATTTTTTTAATGAGTGTCTTTTCAATGTAAATATATTAGCACTTCAAAAGTTTTTTAAGGCGCAAGAGAAGGGAAGCGCGAAGTCATAATATAAATCGTATAACGTCGTATGTTTTATTTCTATTGTTAAATTATTTATATTATAAGAAATGGTAAATACAAAATGGTGATATTGTGTATCAACTTTTATAATCGATTCATTAAAGTTCTCAAATGGCGACCGTGATCTGGCTTCATAAAAAAGTCCAACAATCGTGTGAAAATCTACTAACCTTTGTGATACTATGATAGAATAAAATGTATGTAGTCCAGCAAATAAAATATTACAGAACAATACATAAACAAATTCCCCTTTCATTATATTCTTCGCAGTTCATTAAATGTTCATATAAATACTGAGGTACGCTAAAAATTTAGAAAGTTCGCATAATTATGAAGATATGATCAGCCTATAATGTTGGAGACTTTATAACATTTTAATACTATTTGTTCATACAAATTACAAACACGTGAACTGACAAGATAATTATACAAGCGCGGGTTGTATGGGTGCTAGAACGATCTTGACTTGGGAGTCTAGATAAATCTATATGTAAAGCGAACTGTAGTTTGTATTCTTTTTACTGAATATAATGTATCGACTGTGGAATGTTGTAAGTTTGTAAAAAAAACGATTATTTAATCTTACGTTATTTTTTGTCCTATAATTTCCTAACTTTGGACATAGCAAAATATACTGCTTTTCTTTTGAAATATTTTACTTCTACTCGTGTTTAATAATATGTGGTGGACAGTGGCGGGGATTTTTCAACCCAACACTTTTCGTTAGTTTCGTTTAGTTTCGATTGCGTTATCAAAATGGAAAGAAAAGGAAACTTATTTGTTTTTGTGGTTTTAGAAATTAAATTGACTTCTTCATTACGTTTACTATGTTTTTTCCGTTTAATAAGTAATTAGACTTAATATTAAAATTGTTTTAATTATTTTATATATTTTGTTTTATTTTCAATTAAAATTAACTAGTATAATCCAAGTGATTTGTATTAATTTTTAATGACTATCTTTGGAGCCGATTAAGTAATATAATCGAATATAAAGCTCCGTTCTCGATATTTTGAAAGTCGGCCATGTTTTAGTTATTGTGATAAATTCCGCAGCTTTTTATAAGTACAGTTAAAAGCTTATAAGTGTAAACTAAATTGTAGGTTACAGCACTAACTTATAACTTTATTCGGGGAAACGAGAGAGGGTAAAGCTTTGGAACAAAAACGGTATACAACCGCAAAATGGTAATTTTTATATTTTAAGTAATTTTTTATCGATATCCATATTCTTTAGACCTTTTTATATCTTGGAAAGTTCTACAAATCCTTCGTATTTTAATTGATAGTAAGTCAATAGCTAGTATTTTAGATTAATCATGAATAAGAGAAGGAAAGAAACGCAGTGCTGAAAGGCGCATCACTGAACGACGACTGACGATCTGATGAAGGTCGCGGGTATTCGTTGGATGCAGACAGCGAAGGACCGATCGGCGTGGAGATCTTTGAGGGAGGCCTATGTCCAGGAGTTGGCGTTTATCGGCCGCTGATGATAATAATGAAGAGGATGATTAATTATTTGCCAGTGTTTCTTTAGTTAATTAGTGTATACGTATTTTAAATAATTATAAAAGTGATTAACTGTTATACAAAATTATTTTCTCGTTTAAATCATGTAAAGGTTTACACAACTCTAACATTAAATAATTTTTTTTATGTACAAGATTTTGTGAAAATTATTTAATCAAATGAGAATATAACAAACGATGCAAGTTCCTTGAATATTGTATAAATGTTCTTGTCTCTCATCTTGCGAGTATGATCTTTGTAAAAAAAATATAGTAAGTTTTTTTAAAGCAACAAATGGAGAGGATGTTTTTAAGTGCGGAAAAACCACTATATACTATGAAATGTTTGGCACAGCACTGTATAACTTATACGCAAATTTTATATTCCACACAAAATGGCGACGGATACTTTCACTGGCGAACAGCATATTTTTTTCTATATAGTGATAAATAATAAAGGAACTTTTACTTACCGAAAAAAGTTCGTGTCTCTCAAAACTAATCTGCATATTCTCTCTGATCTTAAATTGATTTCCATAAGCAACAACCTGTTCTGCTTGTGTTACACGGATTTAGTAATGTTACATCTTCCAAAACATCCGTATATTAGATACACTTTACTTAAAACATCTTACATCTGTTTCACGGTATTTTCTGTAGTAAAAAGACGTTATAAGTCAAAATATCATAGTCGATGTCTCTCGTATACGGATTGGAGGAAAATACTTTATCTAAATACGTAACAAGTCACAATAGAAGCTGCTGATCTTTTTCTGGGTTGATATCCTTTTAGTTAACTATTAAAACAGACTGAAGATGGATAATGGATCAAGATAACGCATATTTTTATTACTCACAGCGCCCTTCAAACCTAACATAAATCTAAATATTTGTACACAGCAAAAATTGGCTACGTGGTGTCAGTAGAAACGGTAATAGATCATCATTATTATTGCCTGAATTAAACTTTCACATAAATAAAAGGAACTTAGCGAGAAGGATTTCAAAATCGAAATTTTATGTACAAGATATAGCGTAATATTTTTTTTTTATATAAGGAAGTTAGGCAGATGTTTAGCGTTATTTAAATATAATCCTCGATCTTGGGCAGTAACTTTTACCGGTCTTTACCCTTCCATGTTCCTTGGTCTGAATTTATTGATTTATTTTATTAAAGCATCTTTTTTAAAGATAATAATTGTACTGACAGTATACTGCTATTGTAATTATTAAGCTAAGCATACGTTTTTCTCCGTCAGAGAAAGTAACAAAGCGAAGCTAAGAGCTAAATGTACGATTTTTATTTTTGTCTTAATTAGACTGTTATCTAAATGTCTGCTAGTTAAATATTTTAACGAGGAAGTAATTAATCAGTGTGCACGTTAAAGGCAACTAATCTAGTCTAAGTTTATTATAGATTGGACAGGCTTTCATAAATTTCATAGCAAATCTGTAATCAGCAAAAGAAAACAAGTTTCGTTTCACTTTGTAAGCAATGCATCACATCGGATGATAAACTGAGCACTCCGATTTATTCACTTAGTGCTAATGTAAAGTCTAGATAAAATAAAACGAATCACAACAGCTATATAATATTTCATTCTAAAAATTGTCATTTGTACAATAATATGAATATACGGACATCATTATTATAAAACAATGTACATGTACTAGCATTTGTTTTATTAATTGTACATACATATATGTATATATATATATTTTCGGTCTGTCTTTTAGTTCTTATCTATACATCCAGTAAATCGCTATTAGTTTTCTAGATAAAGTTATTATATATTATCATTGGAGGTTTTTGAGGGGTAAAGAAAAGGTTGTGTTTGACTCTTATGTTCACAAACTTCTTTTGATCAGAATGCGTCGGAACCACAGAAACTATAATGTTCAGGGTAGTTTTTCTTGTTATTAAAACATATTACTAAACTTTTAAATGTTAAACATAATAAATATAAACATTTTTTATAAACATATATATATAACATTTATTTTAATTGCATTACATTACCATAACGAGCCGTGTTTATGCGACTGTTTATCTACTATAAACTGTCAAGCTGTAGCTTAAAGATTGCTATACTTGCAGTTAATGGATCCGAGCATGGGTAAACTTGAATAAGAGTAACACATAAACCCAGTTTTTGCTAGATTTACAGTACTTAAGCTCGATACGCGTAGCCCGTTTAATAGTAACGGCACAAGATTCTCGTATAGCATACTACCAGAGAGATTTTGTTAACTGAATGTTAAATTTGACAGCATGAGTTTAGTTCCCGTTCGAATTACTACTCACTACAGAATATACTAGTTACTAATATAAGATACAAATTTACTAATATCTGTGTTTTTATATACATACCCCCGAGTACAATAAAAACAGTTGACTTTAATATAAACAGTAATAAGGTTTTTAAAAAAGGATAATACTTTGTCTATGTTCGGTTTCTTTTATTGGCCACGATTTTCCCATTGCTTTTCGTAATTAATTTATTTATATATAATACATTGATTAATAATTATTTAATATGTATAGCGTTACGCTACTATGAATGGCACGTTTTTCGTGATATTTTTAATTTTAATTGTTCTAAATTAGGACTAGTAAAGAAAACTGTAAATTTCTTTTGTTCTAATAATACTACTCTAAAAAATCTTGTTACTTTTTTTAGAGTAGTATTATTTAGTTATTTTAGGTAAATCATCACCAGTTTGCAGTTTATTAGGTGATGAAAATATTGTTTTTTTTATACTAGTCACTTACAAGTCTGTTACAACGACACATTAGTTTTATGTTCTCTATAGCACGGTGACCTGTATGTAGCACTTTTAAACTTAATTACCGAAAATAAATGAAACTAAGTGCACCAAATTAACATACAGCATCCATTAAAAAATAGTGTAATAATAAAATCTGGACAAACTGATGGTGTTGCCGTCATGAGTGAAAGCGGCTAAAGCGCGTCACGATGCGTGCACGAGAAAACTCGTAAATATTAACTTGTTTATATTTAGAAGTATTACCTCTCGTAGGAATTACTGTAAATTTTCAAAATTATATGTAAATGTAAATTCAAACTTGGCAAAACGGATAGTACAGAATGTAACACAAGTTAGCCAAAATCTAACCAAATAACTCGGTTCTGACATGCCGCTATTTCTCAGCCTGTTACTTAAAAATAAGTTTACTATATAACGATAGACATATTCCTAACTACTGTATTTTTTTACATTTTATTCCGGCTGTCTTCCCATTGCACGTACGCGAATTACTACTTGAGTTATAAAGAAGCTCACACGGCATTATGGTTGCCTGCTATCGTAACAAGTTTTATGTAACTATATCAATATTTAAGCACTTTTTTACTAACAATATAATTATTTTATGAAAAAAAAAAATTGAAATACAGATATAATTACAGATTTTAGTAAAAGTATATATGGAATTACTACGAACAATTTCGTCCTGATAAAATGAATGTAAAATTAACAAAATCTTGTTATTTACTAAATTGTTCTTTTATTGTCATAGTTATCTGCGTAGTTATTTTTCTATATATTTTAAACTTTATACAGACATATAAAACAATAATAAGTTAAAGTTTTTTAAATTGTTTTTACGTGGAATATCATAATGTGTCAGGAAATGTAGTAGTATGTGATATCTCTTCCTTATTCTAGTTAAGAAGGTTAAGATGTTTAATATACGTCGATTTATCATCATCTGGATACAAAGAAAATAAGCAGAAAACATTCATGCTCTTTTTCATAGAACTTCTGGTTAGTGGTAGTAATATGATGTATGAATACAAGATGTTGGGTAGGTGTGAAATAAGTTAAACAGTTTTTGTCAACTCCCAATTACAAATAATATTTAAAAATATAATTAAGCAGTGTTAATGTTCAGCACTTACATGTGAAAGTTGATTTACCCTCTGGCTATCTATTTCCTTTCTAATTTTACACAAACATTGCAATAAAAGTCGCACTACTACTAA
>DWLS01002633.1:0-17662 GCA_018246255.1 Pachliopta kotzebuea | reverse complement strand
GGGGATAGCGTCGAGGTGCTGGGATTTTGTGGACTTGAGTTTTTCCCCAAAATTCTACCTTCTAATTGTAGTTATTGTATTGCTTAAGTCAAATGACAAAAAAAAAGCTATAAAAGCTTTATTTGAGAAGCAGTCGTAGGTGTTATACATATAGAAGAAAAACTGGATCGATCCTCAGTAGGCATGAGTTTACGATAAGTAAAAACAGTTTGATTTTCATGGCTTCGTGGACATTTTTCCTTTTCTTATAAGAGAAACCGCAAGTTCCAATAGTGGTCACATTTACTAATGATTTTTTTAAGTACATGTATATATATTTACATATACAGAAAGATAGTTTCTAGATAATTCCTTTATGAAACACGTATCTCGTTCTCAATCACGGAGTGGCCATGGTTGACTTCCAATGTCAATTATTATTTAGTACAGTTATTTATAGTACATACGTATTCAACATGTTTCATCATTCATATACTTATAGCCATAGCCTGTATTTTAAGCCTATTTTTTCTTCTTCTTCTTGATAAAACGATGCTCTTTGAAAATTGATATAAAGTAACATATAAACGTAATGACATAAATACTACCTTTAGTTTTATTCAATCAAAATTAATAGGAATTTTTACATATTTCATTTCAGGAATTCTTTAATCTAGAATCCTATCCAAGCTATATTTAGTGCATCTTTACATCTCTTTTTATTACTTAGCTACCGAAGCTTATTAGCGAATGGATTTGAAAGCAAAATTTCTATTAGTCCAAATTAGTTTCCGGACAATCGATAGCAATTACATTTTAAAACAAACTATCTCTTGCATCTGTATGAAAAAAGACAAAATATTTTAAACCAAAATTCCAAATCATTAAGGTTAAAATATTCTACAATAGCAAGCACAGCGGTTTAAATATTTGTATTAATACTGGCTTAAGTACATTTAAAGTAGTGACTAGCGATTCTTAAAATACTTAAGTGGGAAACTAGACTAATACTTAAATGACTATGTATATCAATTTGCAGACCTACTGAACCCGTATTTAATTCTCAATGTAACGGGGCTACTGTAAAACCGAGTAACCTAAATCTAGCTTTAAAAAATCAAACTTTCTACACCATGTTTTGTATTATTTTATCGTATGTAATTTCAGATAATAATCTTTACATTACTACTTTTCACAGAACTGTTTCGCAGTATACTAAGACTTATTGGAGCACGAATATGTTACTAAAGCGTTACCTGCGTTTTAATTTGTAATTATTAATATAGTATATATAAATACCTATTTTGGTTTTATATACAAAACGTTCACTGGATTATAGGTATTGCTGGTTTGGAAATCTGTTCATCACATTGAAACGTTAAGTGTTAAATTGTGTTACTTTAGTAATTTCCCTTCAAACCGGAACACAATATTTACGTACTAATATTTAGGAGAAGAAATGGGTGCTACTGTGGTTAATGTCTATATATTCTCAATAAACAAGGACATGGTCTGTGTATAGATTATTTGCATTTAAACAGTGATAGTATAAACGGGATGTAACCAAAGTTTCATAAAAAATACATTACTTTACTACAAAGAAAAACCAGCAATGAACACACAAAATCGGAAACATCTGATGCTCGGGGTCAATGACCGTACGGCCGCGCCGGGCCTATGCCCCTATAGAATAAGGTTCAAATTAAAACCAAATATATCTAGAGATACATTTGTGCGATCGCTAGCTGCCGACTTTGTGTTTCATTGCTAGTTTTTATTAGTAATGTATTTTTTATGAAACTACCGTTTCATTCAGCTATACTAACATGATGGAGCGTAAATAATAGTAATAAAACGTCTGAAAAAAATGTTTTTCTTTTAGGATCGATTCTTTCAGGATCGATTATTTTTCAGTGCCATTACCAAATGTGTCATTAGTACTATCGTCTATCTTCATTTTCGAAAGCCGTCTCCAAATACACAATATGTATGTTTTCTATTGAAGTTGAAGTACCTTTATTGACCAATGATATCAAATGTTTAGTCTTCTAAAAGACTAGATAAAAGATTGTCTGGCGACGCGGAAATAAAGAGGTTGACAAGGACTTATTTAGAACATCGCGGCGCCGGTGACTTAAACGGAATGCTGTCACAACCCTCCTTAAGAAGAAGTGAACTATACATGGTGCCCTTCCAGATGAACGGGAAGTGTGTATCTCATTAACATGACATATTTACGTAATAAATTTATGGTAAATCTGCGTCGACATGTATTTCTTAACAAGGCGAAGGTAGAAACAGAAGTTTTTGATCGTAACCTTTCCCATAACTTACATTGTGGTGATCGACTCGACATTAAAGCTCTTATAGCTACTTATTAAAACTTAAAAAGATGACCTTTAACTAATCAAACAAAAGGCAAGTGCAGTAAACTAAATTATAAAATTATGTGAATTAACCGAATGACCTTTAAGAATAAACGCAGAAAACCTTTAACATTCGATAACTGTAATTGTATTATACGGAAAGTATCAAATTAACTCTGATTTATATAATTTATAATATCATTTATCTAATAGTTCTTTAGTATTGATAATGTCAATAACGTGAATGAACCTTTTGCAAACAAATTAACTTCACAAAAGTTTCTTTCCTTCAAAACCATACAATGAATGTAGAGAATAACTCAATTTGAATAGACTATTTGTTACAAACTGTAAAATACTGAGTACAGAGAATAATTCAATTTGAATAGACTATTTGTTAATACTTTGAACATAGAGAAAAAACGTCTTTTAATCTTTCTTCTGAGGGAAGACTTCGTATCCCAGCAACGGTTACATCAAGAGATGTTTATATTTAAAAACGGAGTTCTTCTATATAAATTTAAAGACTATCTCTAGATAAAAAAGATGAGAAAATTATTGGTTTTTTATTAGTTAATTATTGTTTATTATAAAAATTTTATATTTTAGTTTGCTAAATGCGATATGAGAATAGCATGCGTCAGACGGCTAGTAGTCCATGGGACACCTTCGCGTGACCTCGTTGCGGCGACAAGTGCCCAACGCAACCGGTCCGGCAGGCACCTTACCGCTGCGCCTTTAAACTGTGTTATCAATCATTGTTTATCTCTTAACCTGACTTAAATGATTTAAAATAATCACCACTTCCGTTAACAGTTACACATAATGAAATTTTAATAACATAGTAACTAACTAACATACAATTTTTATTACTTTTATACAGATATAGTTACAATCAAAAATTATCAATCATCCCTCGACGAGTCGAGCAAAGCGTTCACATAACGGTGCTGATTAAAATGGCATACACTACACCATATTGCGCTCGTCACCTTTAAACATGAAGTGTTATGTCTCGTTACCCCAGTAATTTTACTAGCTTACAGCATCCTTCAAACCAGAACACGGTAATGTTTGCCAGCTGCAGTAGTAGCTGCGATAGTAAATACCTAGACAGTCTCCAGCAACGGAGACTGTCTAGGTATATCAGTAAATATATAGATACATACAGAGTAATGTAATAGTATTAATAAAATCACATACAGATTGAATGTTGATCTAAACAGATAAATACAGAATATAGTAATTTTAAATATATATATATATATCCTCCTTGCTTTTTATTAGTAGCTAATCTGTCCCATAACCTTTTCATATTTCTAACTTATTATACCTATAATATACATAGACTATTCTCTTTTTGCTTATAGTTATTTACTATGTGTCTGCTAATTTTTGAAGTATTTACAATTGGTAATATTTATTGTATGTTAGTAAATAAAAAGATGCAATTCAGTGGACTAGTTTCCAATAACAAGTTTGTTTGCGTTGTATTGTATTGGGCGCAGCCGTCCGATCGAAAGCCGTCGACCTTTCCCGTACCAGTTATCTCTATTTCCCGTTACATAGAAATATTTTATATCGCCGTTATTACGTTTCTATCTGTACGTTTGAAAATAAAATTATATACATATTTTTAATACAAACTAAGGTAGCAAACATACGGCTTGCCTGGTGGTAAGTAGTTACCGTAGTCTATTGACTTTGCCGACCCCGGAAGAACCTTATCACGCCCTCTTTGAAAGACTCCACTCTGTAAGTCCTTGGGAAAACCTCTGCAGGGAATGCATTTCATAACTTGATAGTTCTTGGAAGATAATCTCTATGAAACTGAACCCTATGAGACTATTGCAGTTCTAAAGTATGGTAATCGGACGTTTAACGTTTAATGGTTTGTTCTAGTGATTTCCCAATCATCAACTGAATGTGTTGAATTTGCAGAACTGGTATCCAATCTCCCCTAGTTGGAGAGGGATAAGAAAAAGGAGGATATCAATGGTTATAGCGGAGCTGTCGAAATGTCCTGATGTCATAGTTATCTATTTAATCATGATATTTGTCATAGTTATATATTGTGATCTATTTCCTTTACAACAAATTTTAACTTGATTAAAGAATCATCAATCAATTTTCGCATTAGCAGTTTTTTTATTTACTATTTTAATGGAAAAGTCAAAAAATAGGAGATTATGTAGATAATGTAAAAATACAAACAATTATCAATAGATATGTAGAAGTAAAAGATCAGATGTAATCAAACCAATTTTTTTTGAAGGTATATTCCTACCGGCGGCAACATTTCTGGCATAATCAGAAATTTTCCTTGTAATACAATCATTTTGAACACGATGATATTTCTAATCTACTTTTAGTATTTTTAATTCAGTACTTGCTTTGATATTACGAAGATGTTACTTTGCAAATCAATAAAACCTTATAAGACAAATATTAATTAAAATTATATAATTAGTGTGAACTTAATAAAGCCAATGTTAAAAGAAATAAAATCGTAATGGCATTAAATTCCTAACCAGGGTGCGGTGTCGAGATCTAGATTATGTATTACCTAATTTGGTAGAAGTAGGTTTTTGTCGAGATGTGTCATACGGACCGTTGATTATAAATGTACTGTACCGAAGAAAATCAGAGATCTTTTGAATGACGGTAATAATTTCTTAATATAAACATTACTAAGAATAATTTAATATTTTCTTAGTTGTCTCACCATTCTCAGATTATATATATCATATTCCGGTAGATTGAGTATTACACTTTTATTTGTTGGTTTTTAATCGGGTAGATTGTTTTCTTTAAATGACGAGACGAACAAGGCATTCACCTGATGATAAGTAATACGCTTGCCCATAACATGGCCCTCGTTAAGATGGTATACACAGCACCACATTGCGTTAGTCCCCTTAAGACATAAGTTGTTAAGTCTCGTAACCCCAGTAATGTCACTAGCATACCCTTCAAACCGGAACACAGTAACGTTGTAAATTTGTCCATCCAATCAGGAATCTACTCCGTGCCTTCGAGGATCCGTAATACGGTTAGACTATAAAGTTGCTTCTTTAAATTACTGGTAAGTAGTAAGTCAAAGAATATAATCTACACTTAATATGGTGATGTGCTTTTTTATATGTTTATCCATAAATTTAATAATTGAGATTGAAGTAATGACAGTTATCTTTGAATAATATTCGAAAGCAAGACAAGATGTTAGTTTATTTCAAGCAACATGAGATGATAAAAAAAATTTCATATAAAAACATAAACAATGTCTCTATAAATACTTATTGAAATCTGTTATTTTAAAAACATTTAGGTAATTATTTTATTTCCCTGTATTATAAAACCCATTGTTTCAATGAGAATATTTTTTCCTGGAATTGAAGACTGAGTGTAATCTTAATTGTTTATTAATTTATTATTCTCAGTCTAAGTGTTGTTATGATTATATACATACATATAATACTTGTGGGAAATAAAATGTTTAATTAGAAGCTTTGATCATTTCAATTCTTTGTCTAATTTTAGATCATTTGTCGAAATGAAATTGTCGTTTATATTACACACGACTACATGCAGATTGTATGTCATTTGACTTTTAAAAATGTCTGTGTTCACAAAGCGGATGTTGTGTAATGATTGCATTGCGACGGACAATACGTCGGACAGTAAATTTACCTTTCATTCATAACGGATATCCTTTCCAATGGACAACGGATGTACGCATTATTACATTTATTATTAACATCTTTGTCAACCAAAAATCTATTTTTTTATGTAAATATTATTTATATTAAAAGCAAATTAATAACCTCCATGTTAAGAAAATCGTAATAAATATGATCAGCAATTACCTTCTGGTTTTGAGGATCTTCAAAAACCTCATACCAATAAATATGCTTCAAAAATATCATCGATTTATTACTTACATCATATTTTACTCTTTCTCTAGACTAGGAGTGATTTATATGATGTATATTTGAAATAATACTTTTAAAGATAGTACAAATATGAAATTCGGAAATCATAGAGAAAGTAATAGGCTACAGTTTGAGGTTAAGTTGATTAGCGGTACACGTCAGGAATAACTTTAGATAATTTCACTAAGTACAGTTCATGTTTTCTTATATACCTTAATGTTTATTATGCAATTACTGTTCCGTTGAAGTACGATCATAACAAATAATCTTTGCTGTATCTTTAATAGGTTAATACGTCTTTTTTACTACTACAACTCTTCTCTGCCTTTATTCTCAGTTATTGAAGTCCTTCTTCCTTATCGTAAGCTACCAAGAAGTAGCATTTGTGGAGAGACTTTTCTCAATGCCTTTTTTAGTTCTTTCAATACTATTGTTAACCAAGTTATTTCCAGCCTTTACGCTTCGTTTTTGGCAGGTCTATGGCTCTCTTACCAACATGGGAAGGTAAAGAGTCCCATAAAACATTTCAAGGGACCCAAGTTAACCTCTCCTGCTCGCAGTGCACCATATTAATCAACAAACGAGAATCTAGATCCATTCGAATTTGTCCAGCGTGATGGTAGACAGCTCAAATCCCTCCACTATTGTGAGACGTCTATCGGCTGATGAAATGTCAATGATTAAAAATAAATGTAGGCGTTTACTTGTCACTAGTGATGGAATGTCAAAGGAGAAATCGTAAAGTCCAATGTTAGTCCCGAACTATGCCCCGACAATAGACATTAGAAAGTTGATGTCCTTGAAGGTAAAAGTGAACCGATTAAGGTGAAAGTGCTCGCCCACTGAGTATTTATTTTTTTTCAATTACGTGTACTAAAATTGTTTCATGATTCTCGACTATAGAACTTATTAACTAACCTAACCCATTAATCAAATGGTTTAAGATACGGTTTGTGAGATTGAAGTCGTTATTTCAAATTCGCTATTAAACTATCAACATGACCCCGCCTGCTGACATGATCAACAATTTAGCCATAAGATATATAAAATAAAGATATATTCAATCATCCTGTTTTGTCTCTTTTACTGCATTTTTTAAGTCCAGTAAACCATTCGAGTCTCTTTGAACTGTAAGAAAATCAGCAAAACAAAAATATCACGAAAGAAAAATTTACTATTAGAAGAATGATGATCTGATAAAGGTGAATGATTTTTAAAAAGGGAAAGTCTCTATAAACAATTACACGGTTTTCGAAAACACATCAGCGGATATGTGCAAACATATTACTAAGAAACAGTAAAAAGTATGAGAGAACAGTCGAGAGATATTTCACACAGCGCAAGCTTCGCTCCGGTATATCACAATGTCGCCGAGAACGACCCACATGTTGAAACGAGCGATTTCTACAACGCTTCTTTCTCAATGAAAAAGGTTGACAATACTTAATTTTTTACATGAATAATATTCATACTGGTTTATTGTTTAGTCCTTTTGGGGTCAAGGAACTTAGATGTCGGATAACAAGCTAATTCCATCAGAAAGAATAAACGGTACGTTTCTGCTCAATTTATCGCGCCTTTATTTAGTTGTGAAGGCAAGTTTCTTTTGCCGGAGACCGTCTAAATAGTTACCTAGAATCACCGCAAATCCTATTTCAGTCCACAAACAGTAAATTACTGTGTTCCAGGTTGAAGGGAAGCTAGTGAAATTACTGGTGTAACGAGATGCCCTTAAGTCTCAAACCAACGCGCGCAATGTGGTGCTGTGTATACCATCTTAACCATTGCCATATTATGGACAAGCGTATCACTTACCATCAAGTTAAAGCCTTGCTCATCTCATTACTTAGCGAATATAAAAAAAACATCGCTGATCAGATTCAAACTTATTCGATCTGAATGGAATGACGTTTGTTTTCGGCTTATAGTTGTGTGGGCGGATTTTACTAGGTATGAAACAACCCACGCACGGAATAACTACTACACAGTAAATTATTTAAATTTTAATTTACTAAGCTATTTATTAAGTTAAATCTGTTTTGAACTTTTATTGTTTTTTATATAAATTTGCCATAAACGTTTTATGGAAAATTTATCGCTTACTTGTTTTTGATATATACATATTAATATCAACTCATATATTCATTAACACTAAGGGTTTAAATAAACATAAACTTACCATAGACTTGTCATAAAGTTTTTTTTTTAATTATACGACGAGGCGATGAAATGAGCAAAGCGCTCACTTATTAGTAAGTGATACGCTTGTCTATAACAACTTCGCGTTAGTTAATATGGTACACAGTACGACATTGAGCTCATCACCATCAGAGATAAGGTGTTAAGTCTCGTTACCCAGGTAATTTAACTAGCATACAGCACCCTTTAAACCGGACTACAATAATGTTTTATCGTTTTCTCAATACTGTTTGCTGCCTGCAATAGGACCTACCTAAATGATCTCCGGCAACAGAGACCTAGAACTAGTAAAGCAACATAAATAGCAATCCCTTTTTACATAGTATTAAACTTACTGTCCTGAAACGGTTGAACAGATTTTGTATTCTATACATTAGTACGGTTAATGTATTAAAAGAGTTCAAAGTCTATAAAAAAGAACTGACAAGGACATAATTAATTAATTATTATTAAAAAAAATGTATATTCCGCATTATACACCTTCCAGTTAAATTGTATAACCTTACAAACTACACGTTTACTTAGATAGAAATCTTACAGACGATAGTGAAAAAAAAATATCATGAATCCAAACTATTCATTTCCACAATCACAAAAAATAATACAATGGCGCATATTACTGTGTTTATTAAGGAAGAAGCGCAACGGACGGACGGTCAAAGATTTTCCGCATTTTTATATATATATACATATACATGTCCAATTATACAGGTGAACGTTAATTGTATACAAACATCGCCCTTTGTTTTGCTTCCAACAAGCGGTCGATGAGTCGCGACATTTTCTAGTTCCTCTTATATATACACGTAAACATACATATATATTAATACATGTTTATATACATTATTAAAAATTATTAAATATATTAACATAATCATATATTTGACAAACATATATAAAACTGACGATCACTTCATTATTTATAAGCGAAAGCATAGTTATATTGTTTAAAGCTTCATATAATTTTTTTCTTATATATACATTTACCCACAACAACGTAGTATACACTTCACCACATTGCGCTCGTCGCCTTTAAGGTGTTAATTCTCGTTACCCCAGTTCACTAGCATACAGCACCCTTCAAACCGGAACATAGTAAAGTCTGCATATTACTATTTGGCGGTGGAAATAGTAGCTGCGGTGGTACCTAGATATTCTGCAGGAACAGAGATCTTCCACCAGTTATATTATTATTATGTGTGTTAGTATTATATCTTTAATATTCACTCTTTACTTTTTTAAATTAATAGGGATGTAAGGGGTCCCACATGACAGCTCATTGGACTCAAGCCTATTACTTGGTCGTGATTCATCCAACTAATCAAGAAACCGGGGTCTAGCTACTCATTAACTGGCATTGATCCAGTGTTGTGGTAGACGGCCTAAACAGCATCCTCCCCCTTCCATTATTGGGAGAGACCTATAGACCTCAGCTGTGGACGTCTATCAACTGATGATGATAATGATTTAACCTACCTTTGCCTCTAACCACTTCCGAATGTATTGTTAGTTTTGAAGTTCATAATACGACCTAAAAAGGTTTTTTTTACACCCAGTCTGATATGTTAATTTTAATTAATCATTATAATTAAATAATTAACAATTATGTAATCACTTCGTTATATTAATAATTTAATCTGTTGCATCTAATTACAAGTAATTTTATTCTACATATCGCTTTTGAGTTTGTACTCAACATATCCAGTTTCAACCGGTTACATAAAACGATCGTTACTCCTTCCGGCCAGGTGACATCCTACATATAATCTAATATAATCTAATGTGTTTCTAAGATGCCGTTTCAAGATATATCATTCTGAACTATCTCAATTACGCCCACGAAGTTATTAATGACAAATCTACAACACATACAAGTATTATTAAAGCCACTGCTCCCAAAATGTAAAATGAAGTGTTATTAACTTGAATTTATTGATGTTTTTTAGATTTATTTATTACTATCTTTGACGTCCACTGCTGGACATAAGCCTCTCCTAATAGTGAAGGAATTTGGGCCGTCTTCCATCACACTGGCTCAATGCAGTTGTGGGTAGTCAGAACCTCGTTTATGGTTTAGCTTGGTGTACCACTAGCAATCGAAGTTGGTTTGGGTCCCGTGGGTTGTTGTATGGAACCTCTTATATCCCCTATTTTTGGAACAGTCTTGTAATTTCAAATTTACCTTATTTATATATATTAAAGTGACTTCATGAATACAACTTCCAACAACCAGTCGACTTCCTTCGATTAATTTGATGATTCATTATTTAGAAATTTTCTAGAGGATTTTTTTTTATTATTTCACAAAGCCACGAGACGAAAAAGGTGTTCACCTGATAGTAAGTGATACCCATAACAATTTGTCGCTGGTTAAGATGGTATACATTACACCACATTACGCTCGTCGCCTTGAGACGTTAGTTATTAAACAGCATCCTTCAAACTGGCATAATAATGTTTACAGAGTACTGTTTGTCGGCTGCAATAGGAACTGCAGTGATACCTACCTAGACGGTCTAGGAATGGAGACTTACCAGCAGTAACGTATAAAATAACCAATTTTTAAACCATTTTAAGTCGCTAGTCACCATGATATACGAACAAAGTACCTGCACCGATACATTCTGAGAACGCGCAAGGTTATAAGCAAACAGTACAGACAAATATGAAACGGAGACGAACAGTATCACACTCGTTTAAGTGATATTGACTTTTGCGTCAATATCACTTAAGCAACGTACATTGCGTCGCAAACAGCGGACTGTCATAACAATGACCGAACAACATTTGCGGTGCAATGTAAACATTTCAGTTCAGAGAACGAATTTACTACTTGGAAATATTTAAACAATATGATGTTAATATGAACTGTTTACTGAAAGATATTTAATATATAAAATGACTAAACTGTTAGTTACTAATCTATAAACATTTTAAGTTAAATACACTTAATAATCCGTGTAAAATTTAAATACTAACCTAGAAGTCTATATCATCGATTATTTTAGATAGAAGTATAATCAAGCGTCTATGGAATTAAAAGAAGTAATCGAAGAGGTTTTTAGAAAAATTCTTCATTTTAGTCAGTCGATACACGTCCACAGCTGGACATAGGCTTTCCCCAACAGTGGAGGAGTCTGTTTGTGAGTGGTTTGGACAGTCTCCCACTACTTACCCATTGTGGAATTGCGGGGAGCTAGTGCAGAGTTTGTTTGTAGGGTTCATCAAAAACAGGTGAGGTTAGCTTCTGTCCCATGGAGTATCATGTGGTATACCATATATAAGTATCTTTTCCCCTTCTCTTCCCTTTTATATTTCTGTCCATCTCTTCGACCCACCCCTCATCCTTTTCCCTTGTCTTTCTTATCTCCTTTATATATTGTTTCTTGTTCCCAGCATGTGGAGTACAGACCGGCGACCGTCGAAGCCTTCGCAGCCATAATAGCGGCTGAGGGCGATGGATTCTTCATTTTAATGAAAAAAGTTAACCTCTGCGCTTTTTCTCTTTGCATATGTATGTATATATATACAAATATGGATGGTTCTTACAAAGATGTATACATATAATATTATTACCATTATTAAACTAATAAACAAGTTTCTTTCCTACCAAAAAAATTATTACTTTGCGCTAGATATGATTCATCTTTTTTTTCTGTAACCCGTCAAGAGATTTATTAAGGAATGTGACGAAACATGTGTTATTTAATGTCAATTATACGAGTACATCTTTATTTATTAATATTAATACAAATTCCACATAAAATGAATATTCAGAAGTAAATCATTTTCTCTGCTAACTCTTAACACTTTGATTTTAAAGTCCAAATTATAATGAACTTAGTGCAGGATTTTTTATAATAACGATATTAGAAACCCGTTGATATTAAGTAAATGTTGTATTTACATAAGACTATTATTTTTAATAAACTGAACCAGAAAAAGTATGATTCATTTAAACTTTAGCATAAACCGCAATAATTATAAACTATTAGCAGTGAGCAAACATTATCAACCTCCAGTTTATAGTTCTGTAGCTTCAACAAATAGTTAAGTTGACTGTACTTAACATATTTATATAAATTTATGATAAATAAATATTGCAAATTGCCCATCATATCTAAGCAATCGTTAAGTCGGACAAAAGCGAGAACCGCAGTGATAGAGCTCGAAGACATTGCCGCGAGTTACGGATGCTATTACATAATTGCACTTTAACCCTGCTTTTACTTTCAAAAGTAGCTTTTAATGAAGCTGTAACAATTCGTTAGGTAATAACCTAAGTGCTGACGACAGTTAAATTTCTCTACTGTATGCCTTCTTTAAGTTCTTTGAATCAATTCATCTATTGTAAAGCATGCGGAACTTTCTCCAATTAGCCCTTTAGATTTCATTTCTCTAACTCTTTATCAATACAATTACATCTCTTTATTAATACATCAACGTTGTAAGTGACCATCTGTATATCACAGATGGTTGAATTTCTACCGTCAAATATTTATGAGCTTCAATTTTCTATTGGAATTTTTTCTCTCTTACTAACTAATATATCTTTTATCCTTAAACTGCTTTCACCGTTTTTAATTTTTATAACTTTATTACTTTACACAAATGAACCAATTCTAGATTAGTAGTTAGTCTAATGAGGCTAATAATTACTAATTCAAAAATCGTAAAGACATAAGTTCTAGTCACTTCAATACTTCGTTTCACTTCAGTGATTTTTTTCTGACTTATTTGGTGATATTCTTATTTTCTTTACAGCTTCATCTGACTCAAAGATCGCAGATACCCACAAGCTAAATTCGCGTGATTGAGATTTTGACCTTTTAGTAAATATCATGTGTTGCATAAAACCGTCCTCCCGAGTCGGTGATTGCGTTGCTCTCCTGACCCGGCAGCACTGAACAGGTATTAGGGTATTAGTAGTTCCGCAGTAGATACTCACTGATAAAGCCATGTCAAAGCAGCAGGAGGTGGAAATATATGATGTGTGAAGATCATTGAGAGAAACATATGTAATGGACTTCTAACAGCTAATAATTCTGAGTTAAATGATGATGTACTGTGAAACAAATCGTTACCATTTCCCAACCTTGAAAATCTTTTCCGTACTGTAATGTTAACTTTCAAGTACACAAAACGAAAGTTATACGTCATATTATACGTATCCTTTTTTAATTCGACAAGACGAGTAAATCAATGATAAGTGATTTGATAACAACGTGGCTCTGGTTAAGATGGTATACACAGCACCACATTGCGCTGTTCCCTTAAAACATAAGGCGTTAAGGCTTGTAACACCAGTAAATTCACTAGCATACAGCACTTTTCAAACCGGAACACAGAAATATTTGCGAATTACTATGTGGCGGTAGTAATAAGAGCTGCAATGGTACCTTCCTAGACAGTCTCTGGTAAGGAAGACTTACAATCAGCCTAATAAGTGACCAATATAGAACCAACCCTTTTTTTAATTTTAGCATTCCCATTCGTGATGTAGGTAAGAGCCTTGGTTTTCTGTTGCTCTTTCTACTCATTTCTTTACTTTCTTTTATCTTTTCCTACTACCTCACTTTTATTCCTCATATTATCTTTCACTCTTTTATCCTTTGTACATTGATCTTTTTCCTCTTTAGAACATCGCATTTTTACCATAATATCTTACTTATAACTTTCATCTCCTATGTTTCTTACTACGTTTGTCCTTGTCTCTTAACTCAAAGCTAACCCTTTGCTTATGTTTGTTCTAATGATGTAATAATTTTCAAAGTTTTAGTTCAAAATTGTATTCTCATACCATTGATTTTGAGGATTGGATTGTTTATTTAAAACCAGTTCTGAATTGAAGGCCGAGTCGGAATGTTTATTCTGATCACAGAGAAACGATCGATATGCGACGGACGGAGATTACGCAAAAATTCGTTCAGAGGATGCGCACGGGCATGTTAATCAACAGACCCAGTTTTAGAGTGACCTGGCTATTTCTTTTTTATTTACTATAACATAAGGAGGCTGATATGTTAGACATCCTGATGTCATATTCATAGATTATTTACTGCTTTTTAATTCACCCTCACATATAATTATTAGTTTTAAACTACCTGAAATATATATCTTTTTTAATCTATGTAACGTGCGAATTCACCTAATAGAAAGTGATACGTTTGCTATATCATAGCGTTGATTAAGATGGTATACACAGCACCACAATGCGTTCATCGCTTTGAGACATGACGTATTGTCTCGTTAAGTTAGTAATTTCACTAGAATACAGCACCCTTCATACTGAAACACAGTAAAATTTGCACATTTTTTTAGACAGTCATCAGAAACAGAGACCTAACAACAGTAAAGAGAACAGATTTTCTTAGAACAAAAAAGCATTTACCATTTATCTATAAATCACATCTGATGTTGTATATAAAACCCTAAACAAAGTCGATAACATGAAACAATTAAAATTGTAACTTATATTGTTAACAGTAAGGTCTATTTTCGTATTTACTGTTCGCAGCCCTTCTCTGAAAAGGTTAGAAGTCTTCGTACCCATATTCAAGGCAACATCGCAAGAATAGATATACTAAAGGTTTTATTTAATAGAAGTCAGATTACTATTAACTATTGTATATATTTCTGTATCTACTACAACTATAACTTTAACCACTACAAAATAGTAGTATTTTTGGCAATTACATTACATACTGAAACACAAAATATCTACAATGTTTTACGAGAGGGAAATAGACATTATAAACGGTAACATAAACTTATATTAATATATATATATAGTAGTCATTCATCTGTTTATATATAAATAAAATTTATATGTAATTGTGTTATTGTGTTATTTCATACAACAATATGATTAAAAATCTTTACCTATTTGTTCCTAGTAATCTCAAAAACTTCCGGACCTATATTAACAGGATGTTTTTGACATAAAAGTGATGTAATACGATACATCTAAAGCATGATTACCTTTAAATAATGTATTGTATTATTATTATGTATAATACAATTTGTTTGGAAATAACATATAATCAGACAGCATCATAATGGAACAACTTCTATAATTTTTACTAGAGGTAAATCTCACTTACCGGAGATTGTTTAGGTCGGTCCCACGTCAGCTCGTTTTCCTGCCGCCAAATGGTAATGTCTCATGTTCCTGCCTGAAGGTGCTGTTTGCTAGTAAAATTATTGGAGTTACGAGACAAAACCTCATGTATCAAGACGACGAGAGCAATGTGGTGCTGTATATACCATCTTAACCACGTTATAGGCAAGAGTATCGCTTACCATCAGGTGAACGTCTTGCTCATCTCGTCGCCTCGTTACTTAAAAAAGAAGCAATAATTTTTCATAATTGTAATCGGTATGTGCATAACATCCATTTCCAGGTATAAAGCAGATAATACACCCGAAGTACCTCCGCAGTAACAGCTAGTAATTAAGTGGATAAGGAAGTAAATACTCATTTATATGGTTTTATGCATTCTGCTTTGCAAGTCAGAATTAAAGTATACGAAACTCTCGTTACGGGTTAATTTATTTTAAGTAAACGTCCGCTTTAATTAAACCTTTCCGACAGGTTATCCACAATCAGGCGGTTAAGCGATTCATTCATCTCATGTTTATTAATTACAAAAACTGAAAATAATCTTAAAATCCTTCAATATCATACACTCAATGAGTAACTTTTATGTGTATAAACATTTCATGATAACCTAAAAAAGGTTTTGAATATGTTCCTATATGAAATACGTGTATAACATATAATTCATATTAATAATAATGACCAAAAAAATCAATAAATGCTTATGTATAAGTCATACATTTCTTATATTTGTATGCTTTTATATTATAATAATGTATACTATACTTATCATTAGGTGGAAGCTTTATTGATTGTTTTAAGAAATGTATACTTGTATTATAAATCTAGATGGTCTAAATCTGCTTTATATATGGGCTAAGTGGGATTCCTTGGAAGAAGCCTATGTCCAGCAGTCGACTACCGCAAGCTGATGATGATGATGATACTTGCCAATTATGATGACATAGTTGCGTTGCTCAAAGGCTAGTCTTGTAACTCACCTGCATGTTCTTCGGTTCCAGGGAAACGCAATTGATAATGATTAAGAGATATATTATTTTTTTAATCCATCAGGAATACTACCTACCAAAAATCTTCTACTGTAACAACATAACTATATACTTGTTTTCAACATATAAGAGCTAGAGTATCCAAAGCTTTGACGTCTTCCGTCTCATTGTCACTTAGAATCATGTTGTTTTAAACCTAAATGTTATTACTCTCTTAGTAAAAAAAACCTTGTACTTATGAACAATGTATATTTTCTTAGAGCACTCAATTCAATTAAACTTATTTAAAAAAAAAATTAATGTGTACTTATGAATACAAAGCAGCAAGGACCTATCATTATGGAGCGATTAAACGGCTTCTAATATTTGAGATCGAAACTCGCATACATGTACGGGGTCAAATGCCATGGTGTAATCGAAAATGAGACCTTATAATAACACGCCTGTATACGGACAAGTAGTCAGCGAGACTTGTGGAGGTCTCTTTTATAATTGCTAATAGATTTAATAGATTCTCTTATGAAGTACAACGGATCCCTCGAAAATTTTGAAGGTCTAAATTACACATCAAATATAGGGCTCTAAGTAAAATATACAGCAAGAATAATAGACGATTTAATCAATAACGGTCTGTTCTGGTTTCATTTTTTCTTTGAAGTTACCAGACGATAAGATATGAATGGTAACAAAAGTTAGATAGATATATAAACTCTTTATTACTCACATTATGGTACAGTGAAATAACTAAATTAAACTTATAATCTAAATGTGGGCAAGGACGGCGTTATCGCAATAAGGGATTTAATTCAGGCATCCCGATAGGACAGGAGAGATTCATAAATGAAAGCAAGAATTGTTTATAATAAATATATAATCACAAAACAAAAGCATATTTAGATAGGACTCAAAAACTATATATAAGAAAAATGAACTTACTACTTAACACATTGCCATTGGGCGATTTTTGCTCAAACTTGTCTATATATCGACGTATTTTTAATGAAATCAAACTATTTCGGTATGTGAATTAAAACTATGGTTATTATTTGTCTAATTAACATATTGTATTGAAATTTT
>DWLS01002632.1:0-17662 GCA_018246255.1 Pachliopta kotzebuea | reverse complement strand
TACCTCTTAATATATTTATAGAAATTATTTTATATTGTCTACGCTGTTGGTTTTCTGAATAAATAAAATAAAAATTAAAGATAAATTTTCAATGAACAAACAAATAGTTTTCATTATCATTTAATGTTAGATTATTAGTTGTTATTGTATAATGTTAAACCTGCGAGTAGGAGCATCAGCTCGCCGACAGCCCCCACAGCTTCAGGTTGCCGGCGTCGCGCTTCCTCTCCGGCGGCTCCTTGTCCTCGCACGCGAACGCGACTAAGTACCTGGACGGGTGCCAGGCGACGGTGAACGTGGCCGCCTGTACGGGGATCTCGGCCACCTTTTCCCCTTTAAAAGAAAAAGAATTAACTCTTTAATAATGAAACGATACGATATATCCTACTGTCTTCCCTTCAGAATGCGACGTCGCTATGCCAACTCAATGGCTGACATATGCTTTATATATCCTACTAATATATTCCCTTTCTCGGCGTGCGTCCGTGCAGAATGCGACGTCGTTATGCCAACTCAATGGCTGACATATGCTTTATATATCCTACTAATATATTCCCTTTCTTGGCGTGCGTCCGTGCAGAATGCGGCGTCGCTATGCCAACTCAATGGCTGACATATGCTATATATATACGACATGCTATGGTGTATATGACGGCGCGTCCCTAACGCCATCTATAATTTGAATGTTGAACTGTAATTTTTGAGTACTGGCAGTTACAAAACACTGTTCTAATTTAAAGACGTAGCACCAAGTGCAGTGACTAATTGACAGTTCGGTTTGCTGAACGATGTGTGACGTCACTAGGAGGGCGCTAGTGAGACAGTTTTTGACAGTTGACGGAGAAAAAGGAAATAAAGTCGGTTACGTTCACAACTACGTGCTCAGTGAAACCTGATTAATTATTTGATAAACATTATATCTACCAACTAAGTCCAAATCCTCACGCCCTTGCGATGGAAACTCCCTCTGATAAGGCAGAGGTGTCTTTATATATATATATAAATAGCTATGGCATGAGCAATTTCTTTATACAAAAATTACACGACTTCCTTAATATGTATTCCCTAAATAATTATAATTTAAAACACAGAAAAAAAATTGCTTCTTATTCATACGAAGAGACCGAAAAATTTTTAGAGATCATTACATAGTTATTTGTTGTTATATGGCACTTGTTTTATTACTTCATTATTAAAACATACACAACACCCACACAATACAAATATGTTTAAATAAGTTATACAGAAAAAAAGTACAGTAATGTTACTTGAACGACAGTTGGAGACCTGGTGACCAGTAACACGGGTTTGTTACCTATCATAGGCACCAGAGATACACAAACACTGTGAAATGTATATAAATAGATACAAACTCTGCTTTTTGTAAATTTCATTGGTTTATGGAGACTTATTAGTGAATTAATTTTTATTTTTATGGTAACAATGTTTTGATTTTATTTATTATTTTTAATTGCGAATGCAACGAGCAACTTTTAATTTATTATATCATCCAGCACATCAATTCACATGGAATGTTCTAGCTAATTGGCATCTTTGCAAAGAAGTTTTTAGTATTGATCATTAATTTTAAACAATAATCGAAGATAAAAAACCACAAGATCACATTAATTTACTTACCTCCCAAATTGTTCCTGCCCAGCGGTGGACTAAAGAAAACCGGTGATTTATCAATGATTATAAAGTTCTGACAACAACTCACCAGTCTCCGTGTCGCCGATGTCAATGACGTGATCCTCGCTGGCCGAAGCAAGCAGCCTGCCGTCGAAGCTGAACGAGAGGGTCCGAACCGGCCATTCCAACCTGATGAGGTTAAATCAATTTTCATTTACCGTGCCACTGGTTTGTTATTCAATTATTTATTAACACTAGATTTACCAGATCAGTCAAATTGACTGGTCCTGCAGGTCCATTATAAATTATTTCTATATGAAATATTCTTCTTTTTGTAATGATATCATCACTTTTGTAGCTTTAACTAAAAAAATAATTAAATGAACTGTGTAGTTAAAGCTACAAAAGTGATGATATCATTACAAAAAGAAGAATATTTCATAAAGAAATCATTTATACTTGCAGGACTAGTCAATTTGACTGGTCTGGTAAATCTAGTGTTAAATTAATGAAATATTAAATATAACACCACAAAGAAAAAACTTATTTATCTATCTATAATCAGGCAGTTACAATAAGCGCTAAGAAAACGAAAGGAAACGAATTGGATAGAACATAAGGGAAAAATTGTAAACAAGATACATAGATATAATAAGAGAAAATTAAAAGAAAAAATGTAACAAGAAATAAGACCAAAGAATCTAAAGTCGATAAGTTAATAAAAATGTTATAGTCATAAGAAATAAATAAAGAGTACGGTCTCCCTTATTCAGAGGATGAGTGAAAGAAAGAAATGGGATGGTAAGAAAGAATGATGTATAGGAGAATGAAAGGAATAGCACGAATGTAAATAGAAATTGAAATATAAAGAATGTAATATGCCTTGGCCCAAATTTACCAAGGGTGGGAGGATAAATAAAATAAATCAGGCTGTGGTCCACATGCTCAGCAACAGATGAACTGTATACATCACAAAAGACCAGTCAATGATAATAACAGAGAATATGTATATATGTATATATGTATATATATGTATTAAGTGTGTGGGTGTTGTGTATGTTCGTACACACTTGCGAAAACTTAAAGTTAATAATAAAGTAATGAAACAAGTGCCATATAACAACAAATAACTATGTAACGATCTCTAAAAGTTTTTCTGTCTCTTCATATTATTGAGTAAGAAGCCATTTTCAACTGTGTTTTTTAAATTATAATGATTTAGGCAATACATATATCAAGTAAGTCGTGTAATTTTTGTATAAAGAAATTGCCCATGCCATAGCTATTTATATTTATATAAAGACACCTCTGCCTTATCATTGAGAGTTTCCATCGCAAGGGCGTGAGGATATGGACTTAGTTGGTAGATATAATGTTTATCAAATAATTAATCAGGTTTCACTAAGCACGTAGTTGTGAACGTAACCGACTTTATTTCTTTTCCTGCGTCAACTGTCAAAAACAGGTACGCCAGCGCCCTCCTCGTGACGTCACACGTATCGTTCGACAAACCAACCAGTTCAACATTTATATCATAGATGGCGTTAGGGACGCACCGTCATATATATATATCCATTAGTTCACAAGACTCAAATTATATCAGTGTGTTAGGTCTTGAGATATTCTGGGGACGATGGCTAGACATGGTCTCCAGTTAACATGCTAGTATACGTTTTTTTATATAGTTACTGGTCAATGCTTGACCACGATCTGGTGTTAAGTGATGTGGGCTGTGGTGGTAAAGCATGTTAACCTAGTAAGTGCCTATTCACTCTTTTCTTGAACAAAAGATTTAATCCCTAAAACGATCTATGCGAGCATAGCGTTAGAGAGAAGCCATGGTCGTCCCAAGCGGAGATACTGTGACCTCTCAAAATGCTGAGGACGACCACCGAAGGGTTTTAGTGAGTAAAAATATCTTCATAACCCTGTGGTGTATGTGGTTGCACACGCACATGAGTTGAAAGATTCATTGGTGTAGGCCGGATTCCAACCCAGTACCTTCGGAGAAGAAGGTCAACGTTCAAACCACTAGACTATCACGGGTCCGATGACGTATTTAGTGTCATTGTTGTGTGTCAAGTATATCACTTACTGCTAAGTGACCTGTCTGCGTATCTCGATAGAAAAAAAAAGGTCACCTGGAGAAGACGCGCAAACACGCGAGCTCCTGTACGTGCCAGAGCGAGACGAGAGCATCAGCGGAGCCGGTGGCAAAGTATCGCCCTGTGGGGTCGTGCTCGATGCAGATGCAGGTGCCGGGGTGCGCCTTCAGCACCGTCTGTAGCTGCAGTCCCGGGTACCTGAACATAGATATAAAAGGCTTTAGAAACAAGGACAAGTTCGACTTCCAGAGAGACATGTTGCCTCTTCCAATTTGCATATGGCTTGTGTAGATGATGAATGGCCCAGCAGTGGCAACATTACATAGGCTGTTTATTGTCAATTTTGCATTGACTATGATTTAGTCAAGTGTGTGTCCGAATTTCGTTGTGGTCGCGCCCTGGACAAACAGTAAGGCCGATTAAAATGAAACTTTGCAATAATATTGAGCTAGGTATGGAGATGGTCCTCAGCCATATCAGGATCCTGTCGGCCAACTGGAAACGATACCGGAAGTTACTGAGTACCATAACTATACATATTTTTGTCTTTATTCTGATACAAACATGTCCCTTATATAAAAATTTACTATCTACATATACTTCCAATATAACGGACTACGAGGAGGTGGGACCAAAAGTCACCAAGTATATTAATGGTGCATATTTTTGATATCTTTATTCAAGTCAGTGTTCCTCGAATTATGTTGTCATAAGAGAAAGGCCAACATTGAACAACGATAACACTTACTGATAAACTGAAACACAAATCTGTTACCACTCAATAACAGATCCGTTAATCACATGTTGTTGATAAACTAGCCATAAGGAGCCATTATATAACCTTAATATATAAGAAGCTTGTATTACTAAATAAAGTCAGTTCTCTCTCAGTTTTTATTAACTTAACATCATAGCTTGGGACAGTAGTCTCAAGCATGTAGTTTTTAAAAACCCTTCCACCCGATGGCTCAAGCTAACTCTCGTTAAGAAATATTTCTTTTATGTACTTCCGATTCTGGTCAACCAACCGGAAGTTGAGCAAAATCTGTATACCGTATATAGATCCTATATAGATATATCGCGAAATTGACAGTGAGAAGAATGGCATTACTCAGACTTTATAATTTCACCAGTTGTTTATAGCTAGTGTGATACTCACGTAAGGATATGAACACAACCGAGTCCGTTCGTCAAATAAAATAGATCAGACTCATTGCTCCATGAGATTTCATTCACCTCGAAATTAAATTGCTCTTCTGTTACCTGCGGGTTAATATTAAATAGTTTAAAATCTGACAAAAGGCCTCAAATATAAATATAATAAGCACAATTCTGTTATGAAGATGTAGTGGAGCTCGGATTTGAAAATAGTGACTGTGGCTCTCGAATGTAGCATGGTAGATCATGGTATAGTAATACATTCGATTATCAAAAGGGAATAGGAATTAAATCCATTACAATATTAATACATACCACTTTGTATGTGCGGGTGTCTATAAATGAAACCAAGTCCTCTTTGTTGCCAACTGCTATGGTGCTGCCGTTAGGTGACCATGCTATATTTATATTCTCCCCCTTGGTTGATATGCTCGCTGCACATTTGTAAGTCCTAGAAATTATGAAAGTATCAACACACTGAAATTAGTATTTCAGATTATATAGTTGATATTTGTTTATATTACTACAAGAAAAAAAATATATAGGGATTTATACGGAGCTAATAATGCAGGCATTTAACAACATTTTGTTATAACCAGTCCCAGATAAGATTTTATAGTGAAAGTGGGCATAAAAAGTGAACAGAATACATGATGTGATTACTGATGCCCATAGACACTTGCTACACCCGCTGGGTTGTGACATTGTTGTCGACCGTGAAGGAATAATTGGTATGCTCTTTTCTTGAAGGCCCCCATATTGTATGGTGGATACTGTAGAAAATTTTCCATTATGTGGCTTTAGAACTGTACTAGGGAACTTGGAGTTACAACAGCTACACCATGAATGCCTTAAACTCTTAATTGAGAGTTTTTATAAAAAATAGGGATACCAAGACTTACAACCTATTTATGAAATAAGTTAATCTCGAACTTTCAATAAAAATTACCTTGTGTCCCAAATTCTGACAGATTTATCACCACTTGCAGTACTGAGGAGGTCTGCATGAGAGGCATGCCAACATAACTGATCCACAGAGCCTGTGTGTCCTCTGAACACAAAATCTTGTACCTAGTAATAAATTTTACACTGATTAATTAAAGATAATTGCCTATTCTAACCAGTATCTTCCAATACTTTTTATAAAAATCTAAATACACAAACTACATATTAATTAAACCCAAAATGCTATTAACATAGTTACTATTGTCAAATTTCAAACTTCATAGGATTTGGATTTTTTGTACTTTCTTCATTGTCTGTGCTCACTTATGAAGTCTTTTACAAAATATCGTCACTACCACCAGTCTGCAGTAGTCGCCGCTTGGACAAAAGGTTTTCTTAAAGTGGTATATCATGTTTAATTAAGGAGCTTTATTTATGGTAATAGGCAATTAAGGTTCATTCAATAGAGACTGGGAAGTGTTTTAAGGGGATACAATTTTATTTTTGTTTCAAAACTATTTGTGACCACTCTAATCTTGGATTTGTACAAAATCACAAACGATTCTGTGTTCATCTTTGGCTTCAGTGTATCATCGACAAAGGATTTAATCTTCTGTTACAAGTCCCAGGTCGTGCGACAAATGTAACATTACTTACTAATCTACTTCTTTCCAGGTTAAATATTGCTACACTTTTATCAAATGACCCAGAAGCAAGCCGCCTGCCATCGCACGACCAGCCGACCGAATGAACCTTGGATGTGTGTGCTATATATTCCCGTACTACGTTATGGGATGCAAAGTAACTTCGTAGCTCCGCTAAATCTTCTATAGGAGTTTGTGTTTGTTTCGGATCTTTCATTTTAATTTTATATTCTTAATAAAAACATAATCAAAAACATCAATATCTAAATAACGCTTTTCTTGTGATATTAATTTGACAGTTGAAGTTGACAAGACATTAATGAAGTAAAATTTATACGATCAGGTTTTAAAACCTAGTATTTACTTACAAGTACTTCCAAATATCTGCTTTGTTTATTTCTGTTGTTACATATTGAGTACAAAGAATTCTTGCTCTCAATCAGGTTTTACTTTTCTTATTACCCTACTTAACTACTATTCATTTATTTTTCTCTTGCCCGCCACAAGGCAGCCTTTACCAACATTTAAATTAAAAGTAAAGTTAATTAAATGTACCATAATGTGAGCAATAAAAAGTTTATCAATCTATTTACATGCACCAGGTATTTGAGAAATTTCTTATTTATTAAACTAAAGCTAAACTATTTCTTAAGATAAGGCCAATTTTAGAAGATTTCTTATAAGTTGCGCACATTTAACTTCGTCTATACTTTATTCTGTTAATATGGTACGTAATGATCGCAAACATTGGCTTGAATACCATCAGTTGAAAACTGGTAGAGTTTTTTCAATCTGGCTCGCAAACTTCGGTTTTTTTTTAAAGATTTATAGCCACACGATTTGATACATGGCGTAAAGTACGTTATTTTTGATGGTATTACACTAACTGCACATAAATTGGAAAACTCACTGGTGCAGGCCGGATTCGAAACTGACACCTTGGAAGTGGAAGGCCTGAGTTCAAACCACGAGACTATCACGATTTACCAAAAACTTAGGTTAGACAGCACATCATCATGAGGTAATGAATGGCAAGAATAAATTTTTTGTAATATTTTAATGAAAACCGAGTCTGTGAGGGGGGAATTTACTGGTAGTAAGTCTGTCGCCGGAGATGTTCCCGGTAGATACCGCCGCAGCTCCTATTGCCGCCGCTGAACAGAAGCGTACATACATATACTATTCCGGTATGAAAGGAGCTGTAAGCAAGTGAGACCACTGGGATAACAAGACTTAACACGTCTCAAGACGATGAGCGCAATGTAGTGCTGTGTATGCCATCTTATTCAGCGCCGCGTTGTTATGGGTATGCGTTTCGTTTACCATCAGGTCAACGCCTTGCTCGTCTCGTCGCCTCCACAAATAAAGATGAAAAATACAGATCCACATTTAAACAGTTCTATTTTACACAAAATTTAGACTTCATATTCCAATTTCATTCTAAGTTTTTCCTTTCATTAAAAATATGCAAGTCTTTAACCACAAAATGTATTGCTGCCATAATAAGTATATACTTCTACAAACATAATTGTCGAAAAATTATATTGTCTTTGTTAATTATCACGCAGTTAGATATTATCAGTTACTAGTGTAATTAAAAACTTGTTAATATCGTACAAACGATCTTTGGATAAACAATCATACATGTTGATATAAGAAACAAGGTGATACATTTTAATTATTTTTATTAATAAGATAAAGTCGGAACAATTTTTCACCAAATCATAAAGCATGTATTGATAATTTAAAATTTATTACGTTTAAACAATTAGCATTCATTGCAAATACTTTCGCCGCCAAACTTTTATTTGAGTTAGAAAATAAAGTACTGGTGTCATCCACACAGTGAACATAAAAACCATGTGCAACAGTTTCTCCTGTAAAAGAAACTATATATTAAAATACATGGACAATTACGCCGGAGTACTTTGCGATATATTGCTTAAGAGATAATACTCGAGATCTTTTGTTACTGATTTAATAATGGAAGTTTTTATATTTTATCATTTAAAAGGAAGATGGGAGAATAAAGTTTTTATTAGTGTAATGAGACGTGTTCATTCGGTCCCAAAAAAAAGAATAGAAAACAAGACTCCTTTTTAGAAAGCCTTAATTATGCACTGGGGCTAAGCGATAAGCTGAAATATGCACAAACACTATTTCCTTACGGTATTAGAACATTTCACTCTTGCCGGAGTTGCTATAACGTGAGTGCATTGATTCCAGTTCCGCGTTGGAACGAGAAAATAATTTTTCGTTTTACCCAAAACCTTCACTATGTTTGCCCTCAACATTTTCGATTATTAATGATATAATTGTTTCGTTAAACACTTTGACAGTTCCAAATGACTGTTGAAAATCGAATTTAAATAAATGTAGTAAATGTGTCTAAAAAGATTTTATATCAAACAAGAATAAAGCTCCTTTCTGGTGGTAAAACGCGGTTGCCATGTTTCTATCGCGAGGCTCATCACATTTTTTTTAAATTGAATATATAAGTTTAATAATTAAAACGGACTTCTCAAACGCCAACAAAATACTGTAAAATAATAGTAGTCTACGGAAAAATAAAAGCTACTCGTAACAATAACATATCACGACTAGATTTTCAATTCTTCATCAGCCGATAACACATGCTCAACTTGTAATAGCTTAAGCTACTATCCATCGCTAAGCTCCTCCTCATGAATGGTGTTTCTTTCAAGTGGAAATGTTTTCACTGATTTTGGGGGTAGTTCAAAGTTGTGTCAAATTTTCTTCTCGCTAAATTACCGTTTGTTTTAGTACTAGTATTTTTTGAAGTACGTTAGAAACTCTAAGCTTTCCTAATTTGGCTAAGAACGTTCCAAGAATAAAAAAAAACTCCTTTGACTAGTTCAGTGTATTACAGCAAATACGAGTGAGGTAGTGGTAGGTCTCTTTTGCCAAAGACAGTCTAGGTAGGTACCACCGCAGCTCTTTTTTCTACCGCCAAATAGTAATACGCAAACATTACTGTGTTACTGTTTGAAGAGTGCTGTATGCTAATGTAATTCTTCTTCTTTCTCCTGCCCTGGTGCCACTTTATGTTGGTTCGGCACAACATGTTCTTCTCTTCCAGTCTCGCCTATCAGCCGTCTTCTCGTCGGTTACCCCTTTCTTACTCATGTCATTCTTCACGCAATCCATCCATCTTTTCTTAGGTCTACCTCGACGCACATATCCCTAATTAATTACTGAGTTAATAAGAATTAATTACTAAAGTACAATGTGGTGCTGTGTATATTTCTTCATAAGCGCCTTGTTATGAGCAGACGTATCACTTACCATCAGGTGAACGTCTTGGCGATTAAAAATAAACCACTTTATATTTGCTAAATTCCTCCTGTTTGCTTATTGCACTATGTGGATCTACTACCAAGGCTCACGAAATAAAAACCCCATTTTAGATCTCTTTTAGACAGATACTCTTTACCATAACCCTATTCTTACTAGCATAGCTAAACATAAAAGATCTTATGTAACAATTTAATCAAATATTATTAAGTCGTTCAAGAGTAATGAAACTTAACTACAGTTGATGGTAGCCGTATATTTTAATAAAATACAGATAATAAATAAAGTAAACCACATAAATAAAATAGTAACGTAACACTTATAGTTAATGATAATGACAATTGTAAAAGAATCACAGTATAATATTTCATCACATATAACAATGTCAGGCAGTAGACATCCATCCATCCACTCATCGGTTGAAGTGATCCTGATGAGCCATGTTTTATCATATTTTATCTTGCAATAGATATTAGACATCTGTTTTATTTCTTTCCTTAGTTTCATGATTATCAGCCGGTAGACTCCCGCTGCTAGTATATAGATTACCGGAAAATCTCCACCAGTCCTGCGCCCAGTTACTACTCGCGTTCATCACCATATCGTTGCTCTTCCATGTGGGTGGTCTTTCACCACATCGCATTGTTTTCATACCCTAAAAGTCATCAAGTTCACAGAGCGCCGTAGCTTTATTTCCAATAATCTCCTCTTCAAGTTTCTGCATACACTTATAGAGGCTAAATGTTGAACAGTTCAAAATAGCGGCGCATTCTCTTATAACGAAAGTGAAACTTATTGGATAATTTTCGTTAAGCTCCAACTCAAATTTCTGATTCATGTCTATATTCTTTTTTATATCTTTGTAATGTCTAAGCCAATATTTGAATTCTTTTATTTTTAACGGTCTTCTAATTAGGGGTTCGAAACATTCTTTCATTTTCTTTCTCTCTTGTTGGAACTTGTTCCCTATTTCGATGTCGGAGTCATTTTCATCGCTGTCGCTGTAATAAATCTCATATTTCGTTTCATCATCACAAATTTCTCCGATCTTATTATCAATGATTTCTTCTAAATCGGGATCTTCATCTATATTAGTGAAATCATCACTTCCAAACTCCTCATTTATTTTGACATACAATTGTTTTATGTTGTGGGTTTTTGCATCAAAATTGGGGTCCTCTACTTTAACATGAGAATCTAAATCTTCATTTTGGTCTGCATCTGATCCGTTCAAACTATCTGTACCGTTGACAGTATTGTTAATATCGTTTGAACATGAAGAAGGATTTACTATCGAGTTGTTGTGGTGGACACTTTCTTCCAAATTCATGTTATTTTCGGATCTTCCATCATTAGCTGTTCCCTCATCGACATGCATGTGTTGTTCACTTTTATTGATTGCATCTTCACAAAGGCTATTTTGGGTTTCCATTGCATTTCTAAATTGTTCTGTTAATTTAGTCAAAATGTCGTTTTCTACGTGTGTATAGTACGCAGCAATCATGTCATTAATTTCCATTTGTTTTCCATTTGCCATTGTTTTCCGACTTCTTTTGGGTGCGCTTTCGCCTGTTTCTGCTTTGTCGGATTTGTTTGCTCGTTTCTTCTGCTGTCTCGGCTCATATGGTCTAGGCATTGGTATTTTGTATTTTACACATGCCATGGCGATAAGCTCGTCAATCAACTTTTTTCTGTCCAAATTATTGGGATCTATTTCTTTGATTTCATCACTATATTCTGAATGAATTTCATTAAAATGTTCATTGTTAAATTCATTTAAACACGTATTATGTATGGGTTCCAAAAACGATTTATCATCGTTATTTTCGAAGTTATCGTCAAAAATGTTCACATTTTCGTTTTCTTCTTTAAAGAATTCTAGTTTTACGTCTTCGTTGTCATTCAAATCTTCATCATTACTAGTTGGGCTATTTTCAATCATTGAATCATAATCATGATCATTATTTCTACCATTAGTTTCATTTTCATTCTTTTTCGTGATATGTGCTACAGTTGGCGGTTTAGTCTTTAACCAATTTTTATTTTCACAATTTCTTATAAAGACCATACTCATATCCCCACGGTTTGATATGAAATTTTCATCTAACTTGGTTTTTATTATCTTGTTCCCTTCACCGATACCAACAATACAATTTTCAATGTTTTCCATATCATCAAGAGATAAATATTCACACGCATATTTTAAGCTATATTGAGTAAAATCTTCACTCAACATTAGCTTTATTTCATTATCGAGTACATAATTTATAATGACACTTGTGTAATTAGACATAGGTGATAAACATGGAGCAAATTCAGTTTTAGGTATGATTTGTTTATCCATTCTACAAGGTATTTTGTTTAAAATGTCCATTGTTACTTCATCCCTAAGTTTCAGTGGTCTTACACCTCTTTCCTCCCAATGTTCCATCAAAACAAAATCATCTACATCTTCATTGTGTTGCCTTGCGATAGGGAAATAATGCTGGCATAAAAAAGTTTTTCTTAATTGTAAAAAATGGATCCATTCATAGAATGAGAACAATCTGTCTGATGGTTCTGAACACATACCCAGTTTGTAGCATTTTAAATGATTTTCTTTCTCATTAATACCATCTATGGCTTCTGACAGTTGCTTTTCATAATCATTGTCTAAACCAAAGCACATTTTTAATGCAACTAGAACATATGACATAGCAATATTATCATAGTCAGGGAGTCTTACCATAGTGCGTAAAGTGATTTTATTTATGTCATAATTTTTAATTGGATGATGAAGCATAAGAGAAAGAACAAAATCTTTAAAGTCGTTTGGAAGACATAACTCTTTAACATACAAATCAACAATTTTGTTAAAATCGGGAACAACTGGGAACCCCAGATTCAGAGTTTTAATACAAGTCATAGCATATGAGCGAATAGTGTAAGAATTATACTCACTTTGGCACCTTAAAAAGCTTTGCCAGTGCGGTATTGTGTTTAAATTGATTTCCTTTGGAATGTATTTGGTACAATTTAATAAACTCAATCTACCTTCTTTAATGAACCGAATTAAATGTGAAAGTTGTATATCACTCCTGTCAAAGTTAAGACCTAAATATAATATTGCCAGTAACAACCCTTTGGTGAATATTTTAATATCTTTATGGAATTGTCCCCTCTTTTTCTTCTTTTTAACAGAGGACTCTTCTTCCGATTCATTAGAATCACTATCAGTGGGAGTTTGAGGTCTTTTAGAGAAATTCAGAAGACTATCAAAACCTTTACTTTTTTCTCTGAAAAAAAATTAGAAGTTAACATTAAAAATCTGTCACAAATATGTACTTACTAATTTAATAAAACCAAATTTTACAAATAATTAAACGTGTGGTAAAATAATTTTTTTGACTACTTTTCATTTTATCACATACAACAATGATGTGTCTATTTGATACTTATTATTTTGAGAACATGTATTATTACTGACTTACAATTTGACCACCATTACGCTATTAATCATATGAATGTTAATGTAATTACTTGGAGAGGAATATGTCTAGGGAATAAAAATAATACAGTCACACACACATATGGTAATATTTTAACCAGCTTTTGTATATTATGAATTAATATAATATTTCTTTTTTTGCATTAATATGTATTCAAACATATAATCTCGCATTGACACTATTAGATTACAAATGGTATATGGACAAGGAGGTGTTCTTAAAAAGACACCTGTGTCCAGTAGTAGTCCAGCAATGGACTGCCCGCAGGGTGTCGAAGGTGATGATATGGACAAGTGTTAAAATATATACTAACGTCAAATCTTCTTTTACTTGAAACTTTTTTATATACCGAGTCCATATCCAAAGGACTTTCAGTTTTACAGTTGGTTTAGCCCCAAGTTTTATTAATTCTTCTGTTAGTCCAGCCAAAATAAAATTGTATGCATGCCATTTATACCACTCTCCACTCACTGAAAAAAATAGAAAGATTAGAAAAATTATACTTACTCAAATAAATTGCATTGTCTGTAACATAATTTTTGTCTGACTATCACATAGAACTAGGCCTTTTTGTTAAAATTGGGCTAATTAAGATTGAACACACCGGGATTTTGTGACGATTATTTAATAAATTCACTGGTTACGTCGCCCATTAGTCAAAACATTGTAATTTTTGCATTAAAAATTTTAGCACCCGAAATATGTACTGCAGTGGTACTTTCACGATCACCAGCAACAGAAACCTACCACCGTAATACAAATTTACAGTAGAGACGATTATATAACGAATATTATACAACGTGAATAATTCATAGAAATAATCAGCATATAAACTAGAACAAAACATCGCAGTTAACCTCACTTTCGATTCCATCTTTGACGACTGTTGCAAACTTCTTTCCGGACACTAAAGCGATAGTCCCGTCAGCGAAGAACGTCTGTTCAATAACTGTCTCCCGGACGTTCACGTCTTGGGTCCCACATTCCACGCAATAATAATATCCATCGATGAGGTTCATTTCAGTGTTACCGCAAATATGGCACGGTTCCTTCATTTTATAGCTTTTTAATAAGGATTTCAGTTCAATCAACACTTTTTAGATAAGTTAAATGCAAATATAGATTCATAGTTACAAAAGATTACAGTTCTTAGGTCTATAAAAAGATTTACACCACATGTAGAACTTAACATAAATGTGTATCATGCCGGAGTTAATTTTTTCTTTTTTTTTCGCTCAAGGCGCAGGCTATAGTCTTTCGACCATACCGCCTAGTCTTTTGTCGAATGCCCAAGTCCAAACAAAGTTCGCGTGTAGCTCGCGATAGGGATGAGCGTATTTACACAACCTGGTCTTAAGATTAAATATTTGTATCCAAGTACGCAGTTTACAATATTGATATGAAACAAATAAAAAAAATTATCTAATTTATTTCTCAAAAAACAACATAGTAATATTATTAATTGAACAAATATTCACATGATAATTTACTTATAACGTACATATATTTTTTTTAATTACTTTCATTACTTGTACATGCTTTTTTTGGAAATGTTTTTACGGCTCTGGATACGAGTCCTTTTGAGCCTTACTTTAGCATGACATTTACATTATTGCCATTATTATGACAAATTACTATTTTTAGTTAGCTTCAAAAGTTATAATTTTAAAGTGTATTTATTCAATATCAAAACAATACACTTAAGTATTAGGTACTTACAGCATAAATTTGTATGAAAATAATAAATCCATAACACCTCATTCTATTTGATTCATTCGTTTAATTACATGGTCCCCATTCAGGAAGGATAACAAAAATATTATAAAAATACAATTAAAACATACAGTTTACGGTAATAAGTTCCTTATATTGTATTTGAAAAGAGTACTTGAGGTATAAAATTTTATTTTTAGTTTAGATAAAATTTAATATTTGACTTATAACTCCAGTGGCTACCCACTTTATTAAAATAAGTTTATCGAATATTAAAGTATGATATATATATTTTTTGCTAATAAAGTAGTTTATAAATAGTTTTAACTAGGTGGGCCGACAAGTAGGAGAAAGTTATGGGAAGCCACTGGACAGCGCGGGACCGTTCGGTAGGAGATTCTTGAGAAAAGCCTATATTCAGCAATAACGTTATCCGGCTCATAATATTAAGAAAAATGTTTTTAAAGCCTTTTTGTTACAACAATTAGTTTTACATTATAATGAATAAAGATCATTTATCATAAATGACAATTCAGGTGATGTTATTGCTTCTGGTTTTAAAAAATAATGAACAGGTAGTTAATACAATTAACTAAATATGTTTTTCTACAAACAGTAGTATGTTATTCTACAATGAGTAGTATATTCAGTTGTATTATGGCAACATCGAGCTGCTGTACCGTGTGGTAAATTGTAGCGTATCGCCGTACGTCGTCAATATCTCGGTGCTAACTCGGGGCGTGTTCTCAGCGTAAAACGTAAAACTGAAAGAAACCGACCGGCTTACCTCGCCAGCAGTATATACAAGCGGTTGTCTGTCTCGGCGAAGTTTAAATTGAAATGCGAGTGTCGTGTTGTCAAGTCACACCCCTGTTTAATAGATCGTGAACTCGAGTTTCTGCCGTTAGGGCCCAGTCCGATCGCGTGGAGTGCCGTAGGAGTCAGTGACTGGGCTAATGTTGTGTAGTGTTGAGTTCAGTGCGAGATCCCGCGTAGTACATTGATGGGCGGCATTTTGTCGGCGAAGAAGGCGGCAGAGAGGCCGCACCGGCGGGCACTTGGTTCCTGGAGGCTTTTCATTAAAATCCGTCACACTGGAACTGATGGAATTGGAGAATATTGTAGCGAACACTGTTTACTTAAAAGCCAGAGAGGGTGAGTATTTAATATATTTATAAAGCGTTCATTAATTATTAATATTGTCCGAGTTACATCAAAACTGGCCTGTCAGAGTTGAGCGCGAACGATTTGTAAACAGCGGGTGATCGACCTAATTGTCACTCATTTCTCGTTACAAATAAATTTCGCAGATAATTGTGTGAAACAATAAATAACTTTTATTTAATATTATAGTAAAATATTTCCATTACATAAAACATCAAATGAACAATTTATACATAAACATAAACAATGATTAATACTTTCTTCTAAGTTTATGTTACTGATATTTTGTTTTGAACATCACTTGTATACAATTAGTGAGGATGTTGAATAACTACATTGTTCCAATGACCTAATAAACATCATGTTTATAATAAACAAAACAAATGAGGGAGGCATGTATTGTATGTCATGAAGTGATTTTCATTTATGATTTCCATATTAATGGCGGTTTTACTCATTATTGTATGAGAAGGTCAATTGTTTGTGTTTTGTTTCTTATACATATTAAATTGTTAAAAACTGGTTACATAAACTGACATTGTAGTTAATTTCAGCATTGTTTGTTTTAAAGTTTTCACTTTTTATAGATTGAGTTTTGTTTTGAATATTTGAAAACAATATAAACCATGTTCAAACAATATTTTATGTCATATTATTTTTCATAAATGATAGTACAAAGACTACTAAGAATTATAGATTATTATAAAATAAATAACAGGTTTTAATGTTTTATAGTAAATACTTGAGAAATTTAAAAATAAAGAGATAAAGTCTAAGTTAACAAATTGATTAATACAATTGTTCAGATCACAAAGTTCTGATCATAGTTCAAGTAATGTAACCTAAATTAATTTATCAGGAAATTAGTGTTTATGTATGATAGATATATATAAATTGTAAAATAATTACGATTACAACTTTATTTATAAACTAATATTTGATGGTGTGATGGATAAATTCCTTCAAATTTTTCTAAGTTGAGGACTCTTGAGATACTTTACTGCACTTCATTTATCATTATCAATTTGTCAATAAACAATGAAATTAAATATATGTAATTTAAAAGATATGGGTTTATCTGATAATATTGTTTGATTATAATGCAGTCTGATGCTAAGCAATGATTCAGATAGCGGAAGTAAATCATGGTAGTTTAACAATTAATATTTTGTGTTGTTGCATGTTGACTTATACATTTATTAATTGAATTTTAATTAAAACTACTCAAAATAAAATTTTGTATCTGTTATGTAAAATATATGTAACATTAAATAAACATAAATTAAACAATAAATAAAATAACATAAGCAATAAGTCAATATCTTCAGTGAGAAGGATGAACCTGATGCTTTAATAATAAATTATCAACATTTGGCATCAATTTTGTAAGAGTTAATCTTAAATGTCCTCTGCTAATGATGTCCAGTCTGTTTCTTTTTTTCGTTAGGAGATTGGTGACAGTGCTGAACTACCTTTCCACTAGGTATGATGTTGGAAA
>DWLS01002631.1:0-17664 GCA_018246255.1 Pachliopta kotzebuea | reverse complement strand
GGACTATTGTCGGAGACCTTGTTTGCTTATCAAATACTTGTTTGTTTTTATAATTTTTATCTACTAATAGCAAAAGAATTATGCAAATATTACTGGGTTCTAGTTTGAAGGAAGTTGTAGGCTAGTGAAATTACTGAGGCAACGAGACTTAACACCTCGTGTCTTAAGCAGGCAAGCCCAATGTGGTATTCTGTACCATCTTAACCAGAGCCAAGTTGTTATGGATTTAGCATCAGGTGAACGCGATGCTCCTCACATCGCCTTGTCGAATAACAAAATTAGGCTTTCATATTGACAATGTTTGTAACCTTCATCTCAAAAGTAGCATATTTCATTATTTATTATAGTAGCTACCAAACTCCGAATTAAAAATCTGCGGAATCAACCATTATTACTATATTTAGACATTAGTCTATATAATATGTAAGTAGTAAGTAATATAAAATTAATAAGTATAGTATATTTAGTAAAAGTTATAAGTAATAGTTAAGTTACAATCAAAAATCTGATGGTTATTTTATATTACAAAAAACAAAATAACTATCGGGTTTTTGCTTATTACACAAAAACGGTCCTTTTTCAAATAATCGTTCATGGTTTTCTCTAAACGAATTTAATAAGGAAACCGTAATAGATCTAGTAGTCGGTGTAACCCAAAAGCTTGATAAATTAAGTTCTGTCGGCAATTGTCTACGTAGCAATAACCACGACAGTGGTTCCGTTAAATCACACAATTCTTTTAACCATTTGGTTAAAATAATTGCCTCTATCTTCTTTCATCGTTCATCGTTTTTTTTTTCGCTTCTTAGTTTATTAATGATTTTTTAAGTGGAAAAACGTGTTCTGATAGATTCAGTTCATCGAATCAGGATTAAAATTAATGATACTTCATTAGTTAACAGGCCAAACCAAACAAATATGTATGTGTAAAATATTTCAAACGGTAATAGCTATTTTATATACAGTCCATTTTTTTTGTGTTTCAATCCTTAAGAAGAGTTTCTAACAGATACCTTTTTAAATTGAACATCAACCTAAACATTTACTAAACAAAGTTTGGAGCATTTCAAATAACTTTTAATTCATTATTTAACAAGCAAAGCTTTGTTGTAGATGTGCTTATAGAATATCATCCCGGCAAGTTGTTTAGATTATGATAATCTTTCAATTCATGTTTTATGAACATAATTTATAAGATAGGGAAAGCAAATTGTTATTTAACATGAGAATGTAATAGATAGAAGTTTTAAAGTTAAAACGAAATCTTCTAGTTATTTATTATTACATATATATACATACATAAATACACATTCTTATATACATATTATGAGTTATGTATTGTTGGTAAACGCAAAACACTGAACAATTCTGGTTTCAAATAGGGTCTCCTAACATAAAACCTATTTGCATTTAAACCCAAACAAATCATGTACTCAATACATAAATGCCATAAAGTGACAGACTTATGTTATAAATTACTGTTTACGATTCAATGTAAATTAGATAATGAACGTACCGTTTTTTCCTTTAAATACCTTCTGTTTCGTATGATATTTACCTACAAATACATTCTTGTTCTTTTTGTTAACAAAGTTCTTCATTTGTTTCTTTATAAACGAAACCCAATTCAATCCAAATCAAATTTACTAGTACACATTGTGATAAATATAATGAATGTAAGAAATATGAAATATATCTATTTTAATACTAAGTTTAACAACCTTTAAGCAAGTTAATATTCTTTTAAAATATTTCATACATAAATATTTCTAGACAAGTTTTAAATAATCGTCAACAATTAAGACAGAAAATAAATTAACCTGCACTATAAATTAAGGAAGTGTCAAATTCAATTCTCTAATCTATTATTTATCAATGGACATCAATTTAAACGCTTTAAACGTCTAGATTAAGTTCTATTTTAACATACTTTAAAAAGTTGCAGGAATCTATAAACGGTCAAACATCATGAAGTCTAACAATGCTATGAAATATTTTTGAACCCCTGTTCTGAACATATAGATACAATCCAACTGTAGTGTACAAACCCTCAGTGTGTTTCAGTGTGAAGAACGATGGAGCTAGTGAAATTACTGAAGCAACAAGACTTGATATTGTCTCAAAACGTTGACAAAATGTGGTGCAGTGTTTAGAATCTTAACTAGTCTCATATTATAATAGGTTTATCGTTGACCAACAGATGAATGTCGTGATCATCTCCTCGCTGATGAAATAAAAATAAAACTTTTAAATATAATATATTGAAATTATTATTTGCAAGTTTTTTACTAATCTTCCAAACAATACATCAAAATTAATTTGAAAATTGTTTCTAGATAGTTATGCCGACAAGGTGACGTTTTCTAAAAAGTTAGAATAACGTAAAAATATTTTTCCAAGTACTGTAATACAGTAATATGAAAGTACAGTATACAAAATGGATATTAACGTATTGAGAATTTTAAATAAACATGTATTTGTACTTATTTGGGTTGAGTCCGTTGACTAATGAAGTATCATTAAATTTAATCTTGATCTTTGATATATGAGAACTATCAGGACACGTTTCTTCACTTAATAAAGCATTATTAAAATTAAGATGTAAAAAGAATACTCAACTGAGTGTCAATTGAAATTGTTGGTTAAAGGAAAAGGTTTCCCCTTATCTTTTAGGATTATATTGTTTCTAGTTAATATTGGTTACTTCAAAAATTTGCCTTATAGAATGCGTCACAAATGCATATCATTAATGCAACTCTAAATTTTTTTATCATTACTTTGGGTAATTAATATAAATGGTATTAATCAACAATTATAATATCACAACTATGAATACATACATAAAAATAAATAAATATTTTTACACATATTACATATATATACATATACACAAATACATAAATTGATGTGTATATATAAATAAATAAATATTTCCGTGTGTGTACAATTAAAAATATCTATTTACATATAAACATAAATTTATGTACGTGTGTATATATATATATATAAATGAGTATGACTACAATACATGGGTTCTTCATCTTCAAGTAACTGAACCGACTGTTGTACATAAAAATAGAATTGGGATAAACTATAGTGCGTGGAGTTCACCGGTAGAAGACCTCAGTAGTAGAAGATCATGTAGGAAAAACCTTCACAAGAACTACTATTAAACAGTATACTAATATTATTCAATTCCGGTTTGATGGACGATGTAGCTAATGGAGACTTAACAGCTAATGTCTCTAGACGACAAAAAGTGGTGCAGTTTATGTCATCCTAACTGACGCCATATTGTTATAGACTTTCCATTCTACGTACCCCCTCGCTACCTACTACCCCTCGCTCGTCTCGTCACTTTATCAAATAAAACTTCTTTAATCACTATTTTATAAACATATTATAATATATTAGACTGCCTTTTTTAGAAATGATTATGTATCGCGACATGTCAACTGACTTCAATAATAAAACACGATTTAGTTAAATAACAAGCTGCGTTCGTTTTGTTCGTATTATTTATAATCGCATAATACACAAAATTCAAGTTTCTTGTTACATGTCAGCAAATTTAATGTATTGGCTCCACGTTAAGGTCCGAATTGTAAGGTCATTGTACCTGCCGATCAAAACATATCCTTCCATTTTAAATTGCACCTTGTAATTCCTGTCCCTCCCGTTGCCTTCGAAGAACGCGTGGCAAGGTGAAACTTTTACCGTGACTCTTTCGAATACCGCTACCTTTATTTTAAAGCATTAAAATAAATATTACGATATAATACTTTTATCGCAAAAAGGAAATATTAAAACTGCACAATCCTTATACGGTAACATTATAATATACTTTATTTTCAAATATTATACAAAAATAAATAATGAATAAGTAGATCAATAAATCTTTAACCTGTACATAATAAAATTTTTGTTTTTAGCAGAAAAAAAAATATTTGTTACTAAAAATAATGTCTTGTGTATTAAGAAGAATATCTTTTTGACCGATACTGTAGCCTTTTAGTTAAATCGGTCGGAATTGTTTTTTTTTTCATTAAAAACATACTACTTATATATTTATATATACATACTTAAGGACTATATATAAACAAATGTACTACATATTTATGTATTTGTATGTATATATATATATACATTTAGAGTGAAATTAATGCTGTAACGAGACTTAACACTGTCTCAAGGCAACAAATACAATGTGCTGCTGTGTATCATCTTGACCAACGCGACGTTTTTATGAGCGAGCATATCACTTACCATCAGGTGAACGCTCGTCTCGTCGGCTCGTCGAATAAAAAAGTATAGTAGGCTGCTTTCATGTGGGACATTCTCCAAACAGAACTTAGCGCTGTGAAAGAATGGCATTAATTATATGTTAGTGAGAGGAAGCTACGAGTCCCAGTAGAGGAAACATTAAGTGGGTTGTTTGTAATAAAAATAATCTATTCCTCAGTATAAATTTTAGCAGATGTCGAATTAATTTAAACATGATTTACTATAATGGCCTAAAACTGTTAACGGAACAGATAAATAAAGTTATTCATTTTCTGCGTTACGATTTCTCTGATTCCCATTTGATCTAGGTTCAAAAGAACTATTTATTATACTTAGATGTCATAATACCGTGCGTAGCTCTTAAAAGTTTTTCAATACTAAGTAGAACCCCGTTTTATTGGAAGTATCATTTTTATATCTATATCTACTGTTTCTAAATCGAACCGAAAAACTATTTTACTGAACGAATAATACCATACAAAATTATTATTGAACTAATGTATTTTGTATTATTAAAGAGATATTTATCGTGTAACGGTAAATATATATAGAAATCGATAAAGCTGTATCTATTATTAACATGGCTTAAAATTTTGTATAAATGCAAGCATTCTTAATATATTTATTATCTTTGCGATAATGTCCATTTAGCATATTTCAGTGATATAAATTTAAACGAAAGTCGAAATTACTAAAGAAAAATTGTGTTTCTGAAGTGTTTTGTATAGAGTATTCTCTAATCTTGTAGCACAACAGTATCTTTGCAGTTCGTGCAGACATTGAAATAAGAGAGACGACGAGAAATAAAAAAGACAATAACAGCCATCTAAAAACGAATAAATATTGTAGTGTTTTAAATTTAGTGGGATGTTTACCTACGGACTCCCCTCTGGTAACTAAGCATAAAATTAAAGTAATCCGTGTTAGGTCATAGAAGGCAACTAAATGAGTTTTCGGGTTCCAGACTTTTAAGAGGTTTAATTGCCCATTAAGTAGGTCCGGGGTGGAAGTCAAGTACGAAGAGGTCGGGTATTTATCGTAGGAAATCGAGGTTGTTATGGAGGGTAAGGATTCTCGCTTGGATTTGCTTAGACATAGTGCAGAGAGGCCTTGATGCATTCCCTAGGATATCCCGAAACTCATGCGCAACGCACCGAGGATATAAGGGGTTTTAATAGGTACAAATTCTTCTAAGGGGTTTTAATAGGTACAAATTCCACTTGACATTATCTTCCCAGAAGCAGGGCAAATAATAGATTTAATTATGCAGAATACAAAGCTTTCTCATGTTAGCGTGTATGAAAATACTAATGTCTACGCACATAGAATATGTATTTTTTTCGGTTTGTTCGTGTCCCATAAAGATTGGAATATACTGATAACCTACTACAACTAGTATACAGCGGAAAAGTTTTGCAAATCTACACCAATAATGCACTAAAACCGCTAAAAGTCTTAAGTATTATAAAGTATATGTACGTGAAGTTTATTATTTAACAATAATATTTTTAAAACTATAAGCGTACTGACAGTTACTAACTAGCCCTCTCACATATTACAGAAATTGCCTAAAATTTATATATTTTACACTTTATTTGTATAATTAAACAAAAGGAAAAAAATTATGTACAAGAGTGACACAGTAACCAAAAAGGCGGACATGATGCCACAAGGCAGCCACAAGGCGGACATGATGCCTTCCAGTCAACCTTTCAGGATGTGAAGAGAATAAAGAAAATAAAAAACGACTAGGTGCCAAACAAAAAAAAATAACAAAATTTGTAATATTGTAAATACAAACATGGTTATATATAGTGACTATATTTGTACTTTTTTCTTATTTTACGAGGAGACAAGACGAGCAATGCGTGCACCTGATAGTAAATACGCTTGCCCATAACATCGAGGTGCTTCTAAAGATAGTGATATATACAGCACCATACGATGCTCGTCGCCTTGATACTTAAGGTGTTAAGTCTTGTTGCCCACTTTATTTCACTAGCATATAGCGCCCTTAAAACCGCAACACAGTACGGTTTGCACACTACTATTTGGCGGCAGAAAGTGGAGCTGCAGTGATATTTACCTAGAACGTGTCCGACCACAATGACTTACTACCACATTTTTTATCACCACTTTTAAATGTAAAATATCTGTTTAGGTTTAAAGTCATATAAAAAAGACAACTATAAACCATGAACTTTAATAATTTTTGTAAAAAGCGTCCTGTTTTTACAGCGCAAACCTACGCCTGGGTGTATCAATTGTAATTTATCTTCAATTTACATGACAGATTAATTTAAATAAGTATCAATTACCTAATATCCTTTTATTAAGCTAAACATAAATCGCTAGAACTCAACAGCTCAAAACATTATTTTGTGGAATACGTAACATGATACTTATGTCTAGATTTTAGTTGAAATAATGATGATGAAACATTATCGTATAACATGGAAATAAATAAAATTATCGATTACTTCGCCCAAAATGAACATAAAACATTCTTTTTCCTGGCATACAAGCATTCAATGAATTTTGAAAAAGTTACTGACGAGTTTGTAAAGTAAATTTTATTAACTTTCATTCCATTGCATGACACAATTTATATATCATACGTTGTCTAATACTTCAAAAATTATAATGATAATGATGTGTCTCTAAATATGCTGTGTTAACAAAGTAACCAACCCCTCATCCTATTGCTTTATTTAAATAATTGTTTCCGAATTTAGCCGTTTTATTTTTCAGCTCATAATCCCTAAAATTAAATTTCCTTAACTGTAAAGTTTTTTTCTTACATAAAAGTGTTACTATTGTACAACAGGATCTTAACCCTATTGTAAAAAAGTTTCTTATATTATATAAGCTTGGAGCAGGCTCTGCAGTATGTACAACTTTTTCATGTGATCTATGTAATAAATTACTTATAACTAAAACTCACAAAACGTCTGTTGTTGATACATTTTTAGTTAATTTTGATTTATATAGATAAAAAAAATATCGATTTTTAGCCCTGAGGATATATCATCCGGAGAAATCAATTAAGAATGTAAGTTTTATCTTATTTTATGAACTATACACGGAGAAACAAAAACCAAAAATGTCAAAGGCCTTACGTTCCGTTAATAATGGACATTAAGCTTATATGGCATATATGTATAAATATGTACAAACACGTAAATGCGGCGCCCGCCCACGTGCTGACATTAAACAAAGGCAAGTTTGAAAAGTTAAAGTCATTTGCGTGATTTTACAATTTAGTCAAACAAACTAATGCATACAATAGTCTGCAGCTATTGATCGTTTGAATTTCAGTCGCGTGTCTCTATTCATATCAATTAATAAAGTACACAATATAAAAAAAAAAACTTCTTCGTTTCGTAAAAATAAATAACGACTAAGATAGTAAAAATCAAGACTGATCACTTCATTGTACCCCTTGTTGAGAAATGCTTTTAATGGACCTACGTCTGCGATCTTAAATAAACAAAATTATGTACTTTCTACTAAACAGTTTCTTTCCAAAATTAGACATTAAACAGTTATTAGTGTTGACAAGAGGATGAGAACTGTTTAACAAACAGGAACAATTACAATTTATACTGGGTATTAGGAAACCGCTTTCGAAAACGAAGACACACTATACTACTAATGACACCTTTGATGGTGTGACGGAAAAAAATCAGCAATGAACACAAAATCAAAAACAGCTGATGCTCGGGTCAATGAACGAACGGCCGTGCCGTTCCCGTGGCCATATAAAATAAGGTTTAAATTAAAACCAAATACATCTCGAGATAGGTTTGTGCAATCGGTAACTGCTGGCGCGGTTTCGATTTTGTATTTCATTGCTAGTTTTTTTTAGTAATGTATTTTTAATAAATTGTCATTTCATTAAGCTGTACTAACATGATGGAGCGTAAATAATGATAATAAAACGTTTTAAAAAAAATTTTTTTTTAATCAGGATCAATTTTTTTCCTTCACATCATCAAAGGTGTCATTAGTACTATCGTCTATCTTCGTTTTCGGAAGCGGTCTGCTAACACCCAGAAAATACACAATTTCGTACACTGAGGTCAGTTTAATGAGAGATTTGATGTTACAATGTTATATATATTACCATTTCTTTAACCGTAATCTAGCAGTATTTTATTTTGCAACCAATTCTGATTCATTCATTTTGAAATCAACATTGTTTACTCCGGCATAGATAAATAAAATACCATATTAACATTTTTTATATAGTAAGTCTATTTATATACGTTAATATTCATTGCTGTCTATAATCCATTGAAAACATTTTATTTTTTTCATCTCATATCATCTAAATACGACTTTAATATCCTTTTAAGCTGAAGTGTTAATTTTACGTTAACTGGACGCACGAAAGACTAAAATCTAAAACCCTTTCAAATTAAATGTATTTGTTAGAAATGTAAAATTTTTGAAATTTAATTAATGAACAAAATATTAAACCTAAGTACATATTAAACTAATAACACAATTTTTGTTTAAAATTACATATATTTACCGATTAATAAAGCTTGTAAGTAAATTTAGTTAAATTAGAACTATTTGGGGCAATGTTGAATTCATGAAGATTGTTAAGGATACCGTAAAATATTTCATTAAATGTATAAAATAGAGCGAGAGAGAGAGAGCATGAGATGGAACAATATAATAACCTGTCGCCAAAGCACACAAACAAAGAGAGGCTTCGTTGCCAAAATCCACACGCACACGGACAGGTTACACTACACGTATATGCCAAATACGATGCGGTATCCGTCGTTAACGTAAGAAGTAATATAAGAGGCGCATCTTCTTCTTTGCACATTTTAGTATTAAAAGCCCGTCGCCATCGAGCGGGGCACGTTGGCGAATTTTAACACGAAACGAACTTAGCCGGCACTGTACGGAGGCTTTATGTGTTGTATATTGACATAGAAGATAGAACATTTAGCTCCCAGCGGAGGCCTTAAAGGCCAACTCCTGCGCCATGGGGCGGGGGTTACAGTTTTATATTTTGGTGAGTTTGTGTTCTCACACATTATCTTAAAATATTTCTATAAACGTTAATTAGATATATTTTAGGATTTTTTAAATTTTTATATCTCTTATAATTATTTTGATTTTTGCTTATACTTAACTTCATTAAAGCTTTATTAAAATGTGTAAATATACAAATTTAAAACTATAAAATTTTTTAATAATTGTTTTATTGTCCATATTTTCATTGGCAAAAAAACATATCCTGGTCTTCATGGGATTGAAGAAGCAAATATTAGTTTTTTTCAACTGCCTTGACCTTTTCTTGGGAGAGGTGTCTTATCAATATAAAAATGAGTCATCATCCGAAAATATTAAACTTAAAACTGCTTAAGGCCAATGACAATATATACTTTGTATGTGTATATCATGACAAAATCATAAACCCACACGTGTAAATTATACTTTTTATAATTTAATTAATGGCAAGTTTTTTTTTATATAAAAATATCTTTAAAAGCATTTTTTTCATTGAATTATTAGTCTTTCGCATATATTTTGCCTTCTCAAATATAAAAATTTGTTATTTTAATATAATCAGGTTGATTTTAAAAGCTAGTGAAATTTTTAATAATAAGTAATTTAATAATTTTTGACAAAGTATAGAAAACTTTTTAAGGTTATATTAAAACATGTTTCAAAAAATTATGTTATATAATGGCAGTAACGTTTTTCGCGACTAGTTCAATAGACGATAGTTCGCGAGTAGTTAAATAGACGATTAATAAAGACATAAAAAATCCTATAAATAATAATACCACTAAGATACTAGATTTGTATACTATTATCTTGAACAGAAACGTAAAGCTATTAAATATAATTAATAGTACATATTGATTAAGGTATTTTAACAAGGCAAACTTCTGTTTAATAAGCATAACGAATGGGCATCGTACTTTTATCACAGTCACAAGTTCGATTAATTTCTACGCTACTACGATATTGTACGCTTATTATGTTTAATAAAATTTTAAATTATATTATTTGTTTTGCGAATTTTTTTTTCGCGGTCGTTGTTGTTTGTTGCAGTTAATTCACATAATAAGCCTTTTTTTAAGTTACCATTATTTATTTTTCTTAAAGAATAATTTATTTATGTTAAATAAAAATGGACGTGGAATATTCTCTTATAAGAATACTCAAGTTGAACGTCCTGTGTAATACGGCAAGACAAGATATAGATGTTGAATATGGGAACTTGTTCCATTAAATTTGATCAACAAATGACTCACAAATTTAATCTCGTATAAACTTTAACTTGTCAAGATCATTGCAGAGATCTCATCTAAACATTTATTAACCTAAGACATGTTTATTAATACGCACGATTGTCTAAAGACAATTAGTTGTCAGTGTACATGTGCGACAAAAGGATAAAAAAACCAGGTCTGTCTAGGCGGAAAACGTGTCACCAGACATAGTAACCGTACCCGTTACAAGAGTATTGTATTTTTACATAATAGATAAATAGTGAGTGTGCCTCAAGCAAATGAGCCTAGTACCTTCTGTTAATCACGTTAGTATCCACGATATTATCTATAGAGTTATAGTCCCGTAAACCTAGCAGTTCACGTCTTTTACAATATTTATATCGACGTACTCTTTTTCACTAGCCACAGAATTAATAATTGATATTAACTGTTAATATTTATTTTTGATCATTCGATAAGATAACGAATTCATAGCAGCATCGTGTCGTATGATTCTAGAATATTCTCTATCAAATTATCATTCCTTATACTTGCACCGAATAAAAGGTTTTGTTTACAAATTACGAAGAAAAATGTCATTAAATTATATTGTATATGAATAAAATCCGTTATTATCGATTCTGAACCTTTTTGACAAGAAATTTAAATTTTTGTAGACAAAAAGACAAGCCAAATTATCAACTTAACTGCAGTGACCTACATAAACATAAATACTGCTTTATTAACTATTATACTATTACTATTCAAGCAAAAATTACTACAAATCATTCCGATTTTTTTAACAAGTTGCTTTTAAACAGACATGTTACTAAAGATTTTAAATAAAATAAATACATTCGTACACTATTACAAAGAATTTGTTTAAGTCTATTGAAACATTTCTTTTATTTCTACCGATAGTTATTTGTCTACCGTATCTGTGGAAACATTAGTCTCTTTATGTAAATAAATTTAAGAAATAAAAACGATTATTATAAAAGGACATTGACACGGTCTTGTATTCAAACTTGCGAGGTTCAATGGATATACTTGTCAGAATTGCTTCGTGTTTTAGACCTCTCTCTTATTGTATTGTCAATCAAATGTTCGATAAAGAACTGTGAATGTCACGATACAACCTATGTTATCACAATATCAAATGGTATTATATTCACAACTTCTTAGTTTAATTTAATTCTAATTAATCTCTTTACGTCCTTAACATTATATCGATTTATTGGTGTCCATTGCAGAACTTAAACATCATCACAAAAATATTTGCCTTACTGGCCGCAATCGTAATAAAAGTTGGTTAACACAATACTGCTATGCTAGTACCGCAACAAACCAAGCTGCTGCCTTTACCCTATATTATTAAAATGTAATTATAATGATATTAAAAAATGTATTTAATGGCTCACATTTTTCAAGCACTAAATATTAAGATATTTATTATGTTGTCTTCATACCCGACATATAAGAGATCTCGAGGCGCTGTTTTGCATAAAATATCTTATACATGCATAATTGTAAAAGATTGTCAGCAAAATTAATAACTCAGAACTTTGAAGTAACGTTAAATGTCGAGACGAGATTATAATGAAACGATCCTCCGTGACTTTTATTCGCGACATTTTAAATTTTTTAATTATACCAACTTTATCATGACTTATTACTTTCAAATGTAGTTAAAATTCAGGAATGTCAAGAGTCCGCATCTAATGTTTAATATAATCATAATGACTCACGCCTATTTTTAATCAAATGCTGACACAAACAATATTCCGGTTGTAAGACAAGAGTTTGATGAGATATTGTACGAAGGTATTCACCAAGAGTTTGGAATAGTTTAAAGGTTGAGGATGCGCACCGGCTCACCTTTGACAGACCATGACGTAAGCGCCAGTTCGCCACGGACGCCTTTTTAATTCTAAAAATAATGTTTAATAATAGAAGGTTTTAAAAGGATCATTGCTAAATTCTTAAAAAACATCGCTTCGATCATTTCGCTTTAAGTATATGAGTTGTTTATAATAGCGCGACAAGGAATTTCCGGATCGAGAAAGAAGTTACAGGTTAATAAGAAACCTTTTGACATTATTCGCATGCCTAAGCCTTGAAGATTTTAAATTATTATGTCATTTACCTAATTAAAGATGCCCGATTTAATTTTGCAAGTTTAGTAATAGGTAGGCTATTGAACCGAACATTATCGGATGATCGAAATCAACGGAGTCAAGTCAAAAAAAAATGGGATCACAGATTTTTTTGCCGCGAGCAATAAATAAGTCCCACGATTAATTTTTTTCATTTCATGTTGTTTGATACCATTGAACATTAAATTAACGTACGTACATACTTTGATCGTGGTTCGATAATTTACAAGCTCGTATTTAAACTAAATTCAAGAGCAAAGTAATAATTTCGTTACAATAAGAAAATGATAAAATTAAAGTTATTTTTCTTCTATAACAGACGCAAAATTACGATTAACTTGTTAAGTCGGTTGGTAATGATTTTTCTGGTTGACATTATATAATAACAATAATAACTTGTGGCGACGATGTTTCGCACTCAACGTTTCGTAAACGTAATATTAAATAGCTTAACAGCTTTATTTAACAGCACGTTTGATTGCTAGAGTAAATAAAAAATGGCGAAAATACATTATCTTTACATACATAAAGTAATTTGGAACCTTTTATCACAGAGAAGAGCATCAAGGCCTTCGAAACAATTTAGGAGAAAGTAAGGTAATAAAGTTCTCCAAGATATTTTCATTCACAAGCTTATGTTTACTTAATCCTTTGTTATATATATTATTATCTTATCTTAATCAAATTAAATTAAATAGAAATGAAAACGAATCCGCACCTCTTTGTAACGTCTAGCACAAAGTCACCATTGTACATATTATTTTTCATGACCAAAAAATCTGTTCAGTTGTTTAAAATGATTATTAGCTTTTACCTATATCTTATAGTTTATTATTATTGATATATACATATTATTATTATTATGATTTACTTTTTTACTAAAGTTCTCGGCATTTTGAAGAAATACTGGAGTAATGAGGTACACGGGCCTAAGCCAAGTGTACCTCAGTCAGTTTGTAAAAATTTACGCACTATTCTGCAAGTGTTGAGAAAAACAGCTTTTTATTATTATTGTTATTATTAATAACCTAATATAGACATACCGCGTGATGAAACTTCGCTGGTCAAATTTCTTGCATGATCCGTGCTGTTCTCACGCAAGTTTCTGTGGCACGCAATTTCGCCCAAGGCCCATTTCTTCTGACCCTATCCCAGAAGCCATCAGACGATTCACTTAACTTTAAGCATTGTTCCGTAAAATTAAGGTCTTACGAAACCAACGTCGTTGGGTCAAGCCGCTGCCATATAAAGCTTCACAACCGAAAAACTTGATAATAAATAACAAGATGTCTGACATCATTGAAATTCTTTAAATGCGAATTGTAAAATATGTCATTATATTACGTAACTATATCTATAAACCAATAAGAATTTTTCTTTCGACTTTATCACAACAAATATCAAAGTATGTACATTTAGAAACTTAATTATTTTGTCTTACTTATAATAAGTATTAACTTATGAACTAATGTTTAAATAATCATAAATTTGAGGGAATGAAAACAACAAATACAAGGAATATTTAAAACACGTTTTAAATTAGTTAGTAATATGAAAACTTTATAAACTTTGTAATTTTTTAATACTTATAGAGTAATAAAATTGTTATTACGTTGAACTACAAAAATCGGCCTGTTATTTACATTTTAATTAAAAAAATTTAAATTTTAATGATCGTTATTAAAATAAAATAAACAGATCAATCATTTTATACCAAAAAATTTATACAGAAGTCTATTAAAAATCAAGTAAATACGCTAGATTTGAATATTTAAGTAATTTATTTGATAACATGTCTAAACCATATTCAGTTCGGTGAATGAAATGTATTAGTTATTAGATGAAGTCATTGACTTTGTAACTTATAGAAATTAAACAATAATGTGCTAATGAATTCCACAATTGACAGTATTATTATTACATATTGAAACATTTAACAATTTTAACGTTTTATGATAATACATTAGTAATAAAAAAATATGAAACGAACGTGAAGACTTAAATCTATACAGACGGGTAGTAACATACAGTCTTTGATTCATGCGTTTAAATCGTTAACAAATGTTTTTTACAAATTGTTGTTAGGTACGTCTTTATGCGTCTAATTTATATAACATTATTGTAAAAAAAACATATATTCATTATTGATAAAAACCGGTACAGAGATAATATTTAATAGGTACAGTAAAGTAAAAAAATATTTATTCCTTGTAACGTCATTACATTTTTTAAATGTTGAATTTTATATTGGATAATAATAACTACCTAACCACCTTAGAGATGCAGTGGCTACACGCTTGTCTTGTAACACGGTGGTTTTTATTTCAAATTCATATTTTTCAAACCCACCTGGCTAGCTACCACATTCATGTTATAAATCAGCCATTATAACAGCATTGTAGCGTTTCGTCTGCTAACAAGTAGGAGACAGTGAGTTCTGGACGGACTGTCGTAACTAGTTAGCACCACGTGAAATAGAGAACATTGTTAATACTTTTAGATAAAAAATATGGCAAATTAGTCAACTGACACTTTCACGTGTGCACGGGGCTGTTTTAAAATACAGTTTACATGTTGTACCGGATGCAAGCGACCTTCGTCAGTTTGTTCAACCGTTTAACGATTAAATTGGCGTCCAAACATAAGAGAGTGTGTGACATAATCCGCTGGCGTCATGTACCGCACCTTGACATATTATTATTACTTACCATTCGAATGACTTCGAACTTTGACTTGGTCAGTTTAAATGCGGTTGCATTATCAAGAAAAAGCCGACGACATCAATAATCTATTACTTCCTTGCAAATTACATTACAGGATTACAAACAGGTTCTCTTTACTATTGAGTCATTATATATCAAACTCTAATTTATAAATAAAACTTTACAATGTAATTTCGTTAATAATCCGAAAGAAGAAAGAGTATTATAAAAGAATTTGTGAAGAGGGTTCTAAATTGCACGCTTTACCTCAGTTCAAGTTACTTTACTGCCAGGCTTGGCCTTTTTTGGGGAAAATAAAATAAAGAAACTCTTATTTATTGTACAGAGTGTTCGGCCGTCAGTGCATTCCAACGAAAAAAACATGCAAATGTGTCTGGATGCGGTTAAGTTAAAAGGAAAAGAGATTAAATCTTGTGTTAAAAATTGTGATCTCATTTCATTTTTGCCAGATTTCCCAGCGATGTCTAGGTAATCGTAGTTAAGACCACAGACCTAGTTGTTGTTTTTAACAATTATCCTTATTATTTATTTAACAAAAATTGTAAGTCATAACTATCTACATATAACATGGATTAACTATCTATATTTAAATAAGTTATCAACAAAAATAGGACATTTGCGACAAGGTAAATAAATTAATATTTTTTAAAAATGTCATTTAAACATTTTTAGACGGCAGGGTAAGTAATACATAAATAAATAAAAATTAGAGAATAAAATAAAAATTATAGAGAAACACTTCGAAATCCGTAGCAAAATGACGTGCCCAGATTGTTAAATAATTGCAAACATAAATATGCAGATAATATACGACTAAATCTCGCAGATATAAATTCATCTCATTTCGGAATTATTAAAAATTTAATAGCAACAGTAATAATAGCCTAATGTTTTTGTTAGACATTAAAATATGTTCTTATAAATTTTAAGTAGTCATATATTGATATTCTCTGATGATGATAGCGCTGACCCGTCTTTTGTGATCTATACAGCTCATCTGATACTGGGCACGGGACCCACGGGGCCCACGGCTTGATTGTCATATATTATTTTCATGTTTATGTATGGTTCATACCAGCGCACCCTCTACGTAAAGGCCACGTTGCCGTTTTTTTCTTTTAAATTTTTTTTATTTACTACTGCGCTAATACTTTATGATCTAAATATTAATTAATGGTATCATTTAAATAATTTTATACCATAATAATAAACTTTTAAACAAAATATCTTGAGTTACACTGTCATATGATGAAATAGATAACAAAGAATAGATACAATATATAGTATAATATGACAAATTTTTGTTAAGCAAAACTTATGATATTCCTATACAGATATATAATATAACTATGTACCTTTTTCATGTTTTACTTAAACTGGTAAAGAGTATAACAATGACTACACGTTATTGAATAGCACAAAAAACACGGATCTAGAATCCAACTTTTATAGAAAAGTACCACTTAAACAACTTATCCATATATGTAACAGATGTATGGATAAACTAAACTTCTCAATCTAAATTAATATCTTCACTGCTGGTCTCTGTTGACGAAGATCAGGTAGATAAGAGGATCAGTATGCAAACATTACTGTGTTCCGGTTTAAAGGGCGTTGTAACCTAGTGAATCACCATGCTGTACAGTTAAACCTGCAAAGGTCTGAGATCGCTACAGCCGAGCTGGTACACGAAGCGCCGAAGAGAGGGTTGGCGTTCGCGCTGATCCAGGAGCCGTATATCGGTGCTATTGGCGAGATGCGGCACTACCCGGGGACAAGGATAGTGCAATGCGTCGGCCGGGCCGCCGGAGAGGTGGTCAAGGCCGCGATTGTACTATTCGACGATACAATCAACATCACCCAATACCCGGACCTCTCGACTGGCAACATTGTTGTCGCCAGGCTGAGAACCGGGGCTTGGGAGATAGGGGTTGTATCCGTCTACCTGGAGCCTAACAAGCCCGTCGGACCATACCTGGACAGGATCAGCTCGGTTGTGGAGAACTTAGGAACTGACAGTGTGATACTGGGTGGCGACATGAACGCCCATAACACCTGGTGGGGCAGCCGCTCCGTGAACCAGAGAGGCACTGATGTTGCAGCCGCGCTCGACGAACTGGGGCTGCACGTGCTGAACCGGGGGTCTGAGCCCACGTTCGATACTTATCGGGGTGGTATACGCTATTCCAGCCGCGTCGATGTTACTGCTTGCTCGACCACTCTGCTCGATAGAGTGGAGGGGTGGCGTGTAGCGGA